>JAAIIK010000090.1:3127378-3169696 GCA_014706435.1 Silurus glanis | reverse complement strand
AAAAATATACACGTATCAGGCACAACATTATGACCACCTGCCTAATACTGTGACGGGTCCCCTTTTGCTGCCAAAACAGTTCTGACTTGTCGAGCATTCACATCATTAAGTTCTTTAGTAATGTGAGCTACATCAAAGAGCCTCGGCCGCCCACGACCCTGCCGCCGGTTCACCACTGTTCCTTCCTTGGAGCACTTTTGATAGATACTGACCGCTGCAGACCAGGAACAACAGTTTTGGAGATGTTCTGACTCAGTCGTCTAGACGCCACAATTGGTTAAACTTTTTTCCTGCTTCTACCACGTCAACTTTGAGGACAAATTGTTGAATTACTGCCTAATATACCCACTAACAGGTGCCATGATGAAGAGATCATCAGTGTTATTCACCAGTCATAATGTTGTAATATCATAATGCTATAACGTTAACAGGACCAAGATGCAACACGCAACAAGAGAGACAGGCTTTATCTTTCTAGCCTAGACTGAAAATTCACTCACGTTTATCGAAAAGTTTTAATAGCAACACACACAGCAACCAAACCTCTTTATCTTCTAATTAAAATAACATTATTTCTTATATAGCTATGACAAGCTACACTATATGGACCCCAATATTGGGACACCTGACTTTTCCAGTCATATGTCGTTCTTCCACAAACCTCAAAGTTGGATGCACACAATTGTATAGAATGTCTTTGGATGCTGTAGCATTCACCCAACACATTTGGGATCAATTGGACACTGATTTCTCTTGAGACCACCTCACCTACTTCAGTACCTGACATTACTAATGCAAGTGAATGAGCACAAATTTTCACAAGTACACTCAAAAAATCGTGTGAAGCATCTTCTTAGAAGAGCGTAGGTTATTAGAACAGCAAATGGAGACCAAATGTGGAATGGGAGGTTCATAAAATACATATAGATCTTATGGTCAGGTGTCCACAAACAGGTTATACACTGTATGGTCACTACACAGGATATAACACGGTGGCCTACATAATCTACATTCATGATATTACATTATTCCTGACTGCAACACAAAATATCCCAGCTGTAATTTCTTTATATTTACTTAAACACCTCTTCAATACCAACTGCTGTCTGGATTAATATGCACGCATCTACATTTCTTTTCCCTTGTTGCACGTTTGCACTCAGCAAACCTTCTGTTGCCTCGTTAGCACGCTTCTTTAACCATGATCTCACTCGCTAGTACATTTTTGTCACATAATCGTTAAGCATCAGAGCTAGAAATTGCCACACCTGGCTAGTCATGACCAGACCGTCGCTACATTGCACAGATAAGAGCTCCGGGAATCAATAGCACCTTCTGCTTTCTTCACATTTTAATCCCCCCATCGTTTAGGTGGACGTTTATCACGTCGCAAAATCGTGTCATCCGAACACAGCTTCACTGATCTTTTACATTGCTTTCCAACGTTTTCAACGTCAATGGTCGAATTGTCACCTTTAACCGCACGTCCAGCGTTTTTATTTTCCGACCAAACACGTACGAGCTTTGCTGGATAGCGAAATAAATAAAAAAAAGAAGTACAAATTTACACTGTCCACAAATAATAACAACTAAGGTTTTAAAAAACTCTGCCACATGTGACATGTCCAGTCAGCGCATTAAACTTCAGAACCAATTTCCTGTTTTCTTCCTGATTCTGACGATATAGATAGAATAATGGCTTTTTCTTTTGGTCATCGTTTTCAGACTGTTACTGTATTGCAAAATACAAATCAACAGCAAGCAACGAAGACCTTGAATTGGTAAATATGGTTTACCATCACAATCTAAATATGGTCTAAAATATTCCTAATTGGTAATCCTATGGTTATTATACCTCTTTTTCTTACCTATGTTTGCTCGGTCAAAGGGTCTCGCGAATTAAAAAAATCAAAAAACAGGTAACAATAAATAATAGCAACTTAAATGTGAATTTCTGAGGAAAGTTGAGGAGCTTGTGGAATTGTTTTTGAGAGTCATCACTTGCTGAAAAGATTTCTGCAAAATGTTGCTTTGGTCTGACATGCGTCTCTGCTCACCACAGCTGTAACGAGGGTTTATTTATATTAACGGCATTTTGCAGACGCCCGTATCGAGAGAAACGTGCAGTTACCTCATTCATACAATTGAGCAGCTATCGGGTTGAGGGCCTTGCTCAGGGGCCCAAGAGTGACAGCTTGGTGTGGCCGGCATATGAACTCTCAACCTTCCACCTATTCCTATTATCTGAGTGCTCTGCCAGCTTAAACCAGTCTGAGCTTTCTCTTTTAACTTAGACAAAATGTCTGGCTGAGGCTGAAGCGGTTACACTCGTAATAGAATTAATATAAAGCTGAATTTTTTGGCTTTCGTCCATATTGCAAACGTGCAAACCTTGGACTTATTTGAAAAATATCATTTTTGTACTGCCTCACTTTTACATACCCTGCACCAATTGTATAGTTAATGCCTTTAACATTTAGATTTCTTTACAATTTTATTGTCAGGTTTTTTCAATATTTTTATAGCACCAGGAAAAGCATGACTGCAATCCCTTGTATAAACATAATTCTGATTCCGCACTCCCACTTGCTTTGAGTATTTGCATACCGTGTCTAGTCGCTCGTCTGGGTACATGACCATGTCGTGGTTACGAACATGTCTGACACAGGTTGGTTTTTTTTAGAAATCTTGAGAGACTTTTACGTCTCTAAAGTGTCAAAGAAACATCGACTAAGCGATCAGGGACAAAGGGTTTATGCCCACAGAAGCTTTATATTAATTCTATTGTGAGTGAAACTGAGTCAGCCTCTGCCAGAAGCCTTGTTTGTGATCACCCTGATCTTACAGAGATTTTTTTTTCTAATATAAACGTACGGTATTAGTCATTATTCATTACTCTGGGGGATTTGATTCGCCTAGAAGCCTCCGATGTGTGCGAGTTGCACCACCGGAGTGTAAACGGAGAGTTCGTCTGACTCAGCAGCACGTGGGAGGGCATGAAAAAGCAAAAAGCTTCCACAATAAATGGCAGGAAGGCATCCAATTACATAAACATCAGTGCAATCAAAATGGGCACTGAAACCCGGGGTCCTGTGTGGTACTTCGAAAGCAATCAGGGATCTAACAAGCTGCTCTCGCTCTTCTATTACCAGGAAAACAGCCGATTTAGAGCACAAATTTCATTCCGATTTTTTTAGGCGAAGAGCACTCAGGAATACCGTGTGTCTGCATGCTTCATATCTAATATAAACCGTTGCGCACGCATATTTCGAGAGTCCACATCTAAAGGCGATAATTGGCAAAATCGTCTCTCCATTACCCACACGAAAATAAACCTCGCGGGCTCTAAATGCGTGGACGGAATGTAATCGCTCAAACCTCTTAAAAAGAATACATGCGATAAAATCAATACGATGTGAAATATGCAACAAAGGCATCAGTCAGCGCTGGTGGAAGTGGCCTTTATTAACATGTCTTTGCTGTTCCAGCAACCATTTGTTTATCCTTGGTAACAGCCTGATCAATGTGGCAGGGGTTAAAATTGGGTTACAAAAATTTTATTTCCATTTGGGACATAAAGTCAGCTTAATGTTTTTTATTTTATTTTAGTATATATAGAAAATACTGTATTTTTTACAGGTATAGACACACACAAAAAAAAACCATCTAAAAAACATCAGATTTTTCAAAAGATCCATCCGGAGGTCTTTTCCTGAAGCACTGGAATGGTGTAGCGGATGTCAGAGAACTGTCAGAACCAGAATCTCACTATTTTCCAGCATTTCCAAAAAAAAGGCAGGGTGGTTTAAAACCCTTCTGGTGTAGGCCAATCCTAATTCAGGTTTAAATTCTAATACAAATAAGATGTGGAATCAAAAAGTGTTGAAACTATTGGTGCCAAATGGTGCTGTTCTGACCACGTGAATTACCACGTCTTCGATTCCATCATGGACAGCAAGTTAAAACAAAAAGCAAACGTGAAATTTTTCCTGAAACTGGGCAAATCCGCAGAGAGACGTTTGACGTGACACACGTTTTGACATTCAACTTGTGCAAGATGATCGTCGGAGAACAATCCACATGATCTCACTTCCGCACCCACCCTACTCGCCAGATTTGGCTTCTGTGGACATCGGCCTCGTCCTGAAGATGAAGATCCAGTTCAAAGGTCGCTGTTTTGACACTGTTGCAGAGATCTAGCGGGAATCGCCGAAGATGCTTGACACGCTTCGAAAAAAAAGGCTTCCATTGTTGTCAAGGGGACTATTTTTTAGGTGATAGTGTGTAAATGTAGATAAATAAAGTACTTTCTTGTAAACAAAGTGAGTCTCAAACCATTTTAATACCACCTCTTAGAACCCTTCTGGTTTAGGCCACTCCTAATTCCAGTGTAAATGTGAATACAAACACACACATACAATATTTGGGACCTTAAAATGATGGAGATGCAATTTATTGTTGTGATGTGCAAATCATATTTGAGAAATTTGTGCAATTCCAGATATAAAAAAAATGTGGTTCCAGGAAAAAAAAAACCTTTGAGTGGACAAGGTTTTTAAGAAATTCATATACAAATTACACTCAACTGATAAAAATGATTTAATTCACATCAGAATAAACCGAAAATAAGCACTTTATGCTTTATGGCAACTTCCCTGGCAATAATATCTCATATCTGTACAGGATATCAGACCAATTAAAAAAAAAGGGCAAAACAGGTCACAAAGTCAGATAAGGATCACAAATAGGGGTCAACCACCAGAACCTATGATGTCACATTTATTAATTATACACTCCGTCATAGATTTCTATCTGTTTTATATCTGGATGTTGAAAAAAATCCCTTCAAGGGAAACAAAGGCATGTTTCACCTTTTTTGGCACGGCACGCTACGAGCTAGTAACTGTCTTAATCTGGATCGTTTTATAGACGCAGTGAGAATGTGCACGACTGCTGGCCCAGTTTCCTGCTGCGCATCTCCTTAATAATCAACACCTTCGCCATCTCTCGCCGACATCCCGGTCAAAAGCAACAAACCTCGTGTAGTCTCATTACATTACTAGGGTATGAAATACACAGCAATCATCCACTTGTTTGAGGATAGTTATAATGTAACACAAAAATAATATAAAATTGGGCAAATAGGAAAACTATAAGCCATTTTAAAAGACAGTATGTGGACAGTATTCGACTTCAAGACCCAATCAACATAACACCGTTTCCTGAAGACACTGATCATTATCATTATCAGCAAGATTTGAGACACTAAAGATTGATAAACATGCCTGATCTGATTTATCATCTGCAACCTGTGGAATCCTGCAGGGTTTGCCATTAGCTAGCCCATTTATCCCTGATGAGCGGCCATGGTGAGTGTGGCAAGGAAAAACTCCCTTAGATGTTATGAGGAAGAAACCTTGAGAGGAACCAGACTCAAAAGTGGAACCCATCCTCATTTGGGTGACATCAAGAGTGTGATTATAGTCTTTAAACACTACAGAACACTGGAGAGTGAGAACTAACATGAGCACTGGAATGTAAGATTATGAGATTATGTTCTTTCTACAATCTTATACAGTCAGTTGACGTTATGGAACCAGGAGCTACTGAGCACCTCATAAAATAGCTCAACATTTGCGATCATCACAGATCCAACACCAGCTTCTCCATGCCAGAGCCTTTAAACACTCAGGAGATCCAGTGTCCAAACTCCACATGAAGTGGGATCCAATTGGCACTGGTACATCTCTCGACGGTTCGGGATGTTTGCGGAGTCGGCATCTACTTCTTTAAAGGTCCGCAATCTTCATAAGGTGAGACGTGACTGGGGCTGGAGCAACTTCAGGATGCCTCGGGATGGGATCCGTGACATGAGACGGATACTTTTTCCTGCTGCCGGTTGACCCTGTACTCTTCACCATTTCTCAAGCGGCTGTGTTATCTTGCCGTCACGCTAACCCGTATCTTAAGCAGCCCAAATAACTCGATAACGGATTAGTTGTTGCAGTCCTATATACGTGTATATACATATATATAATCATCCCACATCATTTAGGTTCAACACATTATTCGTTTCTTAAAGTCCAGGTTTCAGAGAATGTTACAGACAAAGTTTGCAGCGACATAAATAGGGCTTTCAAATTCCCCCACATGTCGACTCTTTCCCTCAAGTGAATCATTTAGTAGCACGATCTTGGCATCAAATGTTTTGCAGATCAGACTCAGATGTGTCTCCAAGTGTTTCGACGCTAACCCCATGTTTATACAATGTGAACACGCGTTAGAGACCAGCCGGGAATTTGAGCAAAGATCACGAGTCAAAGCCCTGACTTCATTTCACACACTGTTATCTCAACTGTGATGAAAAATTAAATCTGAACTGACGTTCCTATGTCTGGTCTACACCCATGCCCCAGTTCTAGCTTTAAAAAAAAGAGAAAAATGTGACACAAAAGCATTAATAATGCAGGCAGCATTGGAACACGTTGTGTTGATACTGAATCGAGCAGCAAGACTGAAACACATAAAAAAAAAAGGGAATAGAGGAATCCAGAACATGAACAAGTGGTTTCATTCAATTCATTTTGATACTCAAGGGATTATGAAAGAAATGTATGCAGGCTTCTTTATAAGCAAATCCGTACCTGGGACATCGATACCGTATTCCTCATTAAAAAAAAAAGGCATAAAGTATTGATTATGCTTAATAATGCAAAACGCAGCATTCTTCTCTGTAGCATTGTGAAGCGGAAAACAACACAAGAGCTTGGAAAGTGCCCAAGGCTTGGGTTCTCAAAGACATCTGTGTGCATTTCCCTGCTGAATAAAAGTGTCTTCTGCAGGAGAAATGCATCAAAACACTCATTTGAAAGCAAAACCTCACACACACACAGCATCATATCTGCTGTCTCTCACCTCACAGGTTTGGGCTGGTCGAAAAGCGATCTAGCGCCTCTCATTTTACTGCACTTAATAAAATCCAAACGATCATTGGCTATAGGACAGTTCTACACTAATGTACAGTGTCTACACTAATGTACTTTACACAGGCTTTAATGAAAGACACGTTACACACGGTGTAACGGGTGAAATATGTTGCGTTTCCTTTAGGAGCATAGCGGTATTTTGGGAATAGCATGCCACTGCATTTTTTCCGGTATTACTGCATGTGTGCAAGACGAGGATTATGTCCTTATTATTTTCTGATGCTCATTTCTAAGTTTCTTTGACTAACCCGTAACGCTGTTGCCAAGAAAAATAAAAAAGCACGAGTTTTGGAAACCTGTCTGTGCTTATATGATTTCTGTTGCAACTGGAGTTAGCGAGCTCTCCCTTCACCATGACTCAACGCGCTACAACGGCTTGTATCTAAACAGTAGACTACCAAGAAAGTCATTGTTCACTGTCTTCCTCCTTCCTTTCACAACTATTTCTCTCGGGAGTTTATCTTTTGGCATCGTCGTGCGTTTAAAAATCACCCGATGGAAGTTTTTTCTCCCGAAGCCGTGCAGCTCAGAACACAGGTGAGGTGCGTTTTTTCGTTTCCGCTCGGAAATTTCATTGGTCTAATGTTATGGGGTTCAGTTTTTTGGCTTGAATTTGTGAAACCGGGAAAAATCCAGGAAAAATCCATAAATTAGCCGCTTCGTTGTTTAAGCCGCGGGGTTCAAAACATGGGAAAAAAGTAGCGGCTTATAGTCCGAAAAACACAGTAGTCACAAACACTAACTGCTAGTTGATAGTAAATGCTAGTCATGCTAGTGGATTTATACAAACACAACGCTTCTCGTTTTCACAGTGACCACCCAAGCTTCATACTGGCTTAATATGTGCTAAAAAAAAAAAAAAAAAAAAAAGGAGAGAGTTCTTTAGCGGGTTAGTGGTTTTATTTTTCTCAATAGAATCTGCATGGAGGTTTTTTAAAAGTGATGCAAAGTACTGTACTTCGCTACTCTACGATTTCGAATATCTATAGTTACTCACGTCTATTTCTATTATGCAAACATACTTCTTACAGTGGCATTGAGTAAAAGACAGGAGGTGGAGCTGGAGGTAGCAGAGATGAAGATGTTTTTGTTGGGAGTGATGACGATGGACAGGATTAGAAATGAGTTTATTAGAGGGACAGCGCATGTAGGACGCTTTGGAGACAAGGTGAGGGAGGTGTGATTGAGATGGTTTGGACATGTGCAGAGGAGGGACATGGGGTATATCGGTAGGAGAATGCTGAGGATGGAGCCACCAGGAAGGAGGAAATGAGGAAGACCAAGGAGGAGGTTTATGGATGTGGTGAGGGAAGACATGCAGGTAGTTGGTGTGAAAGAGGCAGATGTAGAGGACAGATGTGATGGAGACGGATGACCCGCTGTGGCGCCCCCTAATGGGAGAAGCCGAAAGAAGAAGAAGACTTCTTACCCATTACATTTAAATGTATAGCATTTTAAAGAAGCCCTTATTCAGAGCGACTTACATTTGGTCATTTTATACAACTGAGCAGTTCAACGTTAAGAACCTTGTTCTAGGGGCCCTGAAGTGGCAGCTTGGTTGTGCCAGGGTTTGAACACATGACCTTTCAATTATAAGTTATTTTAGCCGCTGGCCTTCCCTATATTCTTCCCACTTCCCTTTACTCTGGCTAGTTTGCTAGTTAGCAATGTTTTCGATGCTAATGCTGCCAACATGGTTTTTAAACATGAATTAAAATGCTACCTACATCCAGTAACAATTTAATTTCTAGATGTTGGCTCAGTCAAAAATATTGCCTTGTTCCTTGAGTATGTTCAAATTAATACATTTCTCATTTTACTCATTTTTCTCAATTTACTCATAATCTCTCGGTACTTATTCCACCCTTGTACGAGAACGCGAAAGCCTCTGTGGTAGGGTTCTACAGGGAAACCTTAAGGGTTCTAGATGGAAGAGCACATGTGGCCAACAATTCTACCGTTACAGATGTCAATATCCAGCATACGCAAGGCATCATGAGACGCAGCAATATTGTGAACAGGTTTCAAATTTAACCTGTCAATCCGTGCAGGAGTTATTGAGCAAAACGGCGCAGAACGATCCAGAAGAGCGCAGCAGCCAAGGTAAGAGTGTTCCAGCTCATCAACTTTTTGGCTGTTTTAAATTACAGAGAGTAATTGAAGCCTGGTGTAGTGGAAACCTGCTTTCTGTCAGTCCACAGCTGAAAGCAGCGCGGTGCTTCCCTATGGTTTTCGGTCAATAATAAAGGCATCTGAAAACATTATATCCCACCTGTGATAGAGAACACAGCAAGCACACGCTGTCCTTCCACCAGCAGGAGAGCGAGAGGGTGAAATGGAAACAGGGCAGAATGGAGGGGAAAAGGATGATAAGATATAAGGGCAAGCGTAATGGAGAAAGATCGTGGCATGGAGTTAGTAATTAAAACGAAAAACAAGCGAGACACGAGGACGCGAAATGAACGGATGGATATTAAGTGGGAAAGTGAGAGAAAAAGATCTTGGTATAGTTTATGTGCCTCTCTCGTCCTCATACATTAGTCATAGCATGCCAACTGTTCTTGGACGCAGCTCTTCACACACACACACACACACACACACACACACACACACACACACACATGCACTGCTATTCTGTTCCACAATGCCAGCTGCTCTGAACCGCAAGAAAGGATTCGCTTTAACCAGAGTTCAATGAAAAAGGTCAGCACTTGTAGGTAACCACTCATCACTAGCTACAACCTTAGCAGTGGCCTTTCTCCAGCTAACCTTCTTTTAAAAGGTTAGCCAACTTGAAAGAACTGCTTTGGAATGTTTGTTCCGCCTTCAAAAAAGAAAAAGCAAGAGATATAGGAGCATGGTTTTAAGGAAAGATGCACAAAAACGGAAGCTCAAATAAACTCGGGTCAGACTACAAAATCACAAGCTACAACTCATACTGTATCAGTCATTCATGCTTTTCCTGATCAAACCCTAACTGAGGGAAAACTTTGTGTGATGCAGGATTTACACCCATCACATCGTCGTGCCTACGGGAAATCTATAGTTTCCAATTAACATTCACGTTTTTTTTTTTTTTTGCTGGTGGATGGAAACCCCCAGGAGAACATGCAGAAATCAACCACTCAACTGTTCAGCTATACAATGGTTAATGGTTAACATCAACCACAACCAAAATCCGGATCAGCTCAGACACGTGAATACAGCAAGAATCCGGTGGTACGTTCCTCGTCATGATACAGGGGGAACGATACGATATTTTGAGTTACATTGCGATACTGTAAGCGAGGCGATATATTGGGATATTTCTTATATCAAGGAATAGGATATGATTTTAGGAGATTTGTCATTAAGAACACACCATCGCGTGCAATCTATAACAAAACAACACTGCGTTTGCATTCATTACATCTAAAATCTGTGCAAAAATATGTGCACATTGTCGTTAAAGACACCTAATATGATCTAAATGTTCATGATGACGATTGTATTATATGATTAGTATTAGATTAGTATTAGGCCAGTAGTAGAAGCATGACTAACTAGTGTTTTTCATCTAATAGATACAATCATAGGCAGGTAAATAATTAAAGAGTAAGAAAGACTATTATATCTTCTATAAAGGTAGAGAAGGCAGTCGATTGTCGATTTTTTCGGTTTATGTACGTAGTTCTTTAAGCCGCGAATTAAGCTTCGTCCGGTGTGGCAGAGTGCGCGTGGATGTGCGCAGGTTTTTAATGCCGTTTTAACACGTTTACGCCTGAAAAACAAACGCACACAAACATAACATATCGCCGTCGGCGCACGTCAGTCGACGCTGCTATCATTGTAATTAAAAATACAAATAAGCCTCCAGTATTGGCTAAAGTATACAGTACATCCTTCAGCATGTGACCTGGGAATGCAATCGTGCACTTTGAACTTATTCGGGAAAAAAACATCATTGCATTATTATTTGCACTGAAGTGTCTAGTTATCTTTATTTCTTATTTAATTTTCCTCGTTTTTTTTTTTGTGATATTTTCACAGCACCAGCTCACCATGTCAAATCCCTTGTGCGTGCAAACCATAATACTCGCCAATAAAGAAGATTCGGAATTCAAAACATTCCAAAACAGCAAAACAGCCATGTGGACAAGAATCAGTGAGGTGCACTGGCTGCACAAAGAGGAAGCAAAACGCACAAAACATAAATGTGACGTACGGAGAAAAAAAATGCAAAAAAACGCCAACCGTGATAATAAAGAATTAAATATTTCCCGCTGTTATTTATGCAGACTGAAAAAAAAGTCATATTCAAAAAATACACAATAAAAAGCATGCGAAACTTTAATTGTGGATCTCCGTTAATTAATGAACTCCTTTTTTTTCCCTCCGCAACTCATTTATTTCCCTGGTGGCTTTGATCATTCTTCTTCTGTGAAAACCTATCGAGCATGCTGATGATTAAGGAGGGAAAAAAAAAAAGCGTAAAGGTCATTCGAAAACAGGTAAAGCAGACGGCTGTGTAGTGTGTAGTGTCACGACATGTCTCTGGGAACATGCAATTAGCTTGTAAACAAGAAGGGAAGGGACGCATTTTAATGTCTGTGGCTTAGAAAGAAAATGTGGGACAGCATGTGATTGTTGCACGTTGTACAGGACGGCATTCTAAGATCATGCATGAAGATGACAGAAATGGACAGGTCGTTGACGTTTCACGTTGACATTTATTGTATTTGTCAGACGCACCTACGGGGTTAAGGGCCTTGTTTAGGGGCCCCCGGAGTGGCCGCTTAGTATAGCTGGGATTTGAACTCATGATCTTCAGAACCAATATCCAATGCTTTATCTACATTAACACCACTCAGGTGATAAGTGGCTTGATGAGACCATCCCAGAAATCCACACACACACACATAACTTCCTGAATGCAGAAAATGGATCTACGATTATATAAATAAATCAGACGACCTTCAGCACGTTAGCTGGGAATCAGTTGATCCCTGCGATCTCACTGCTCAGATCCTGGAATATGGAAATAAGAGGCTTTTCCGAATCTCGACGCACCACGGCTTCCACAAATACAGCATGAAACATCTCAAGCTAACAGTTACTACACCTGCGAAATGTGTGCTTCGAATTCAATACAGTTTTAATGACCGACGTTCTAAGAACCAATGTTGAATACGGTTCTCTCGGTTCCTCCTGTCCTTTCCTCTTCCTCGTTTCCGTACTTCCTTTTAAAGACGGCATAGCGACGACGCAGAAAGGGAAGTGAAGAAAAGAAACAAGAAAGAGAGGGGCAATTAAGCCAATTAAGTTTTTTTTTTTTTTTTTTATGGAAACCAGAGGAAACTAACACAGAGACAAATCGAGACCAAAATTCAGAATGGAATCCCAGATCCTGAGCTGTGCATCGCAGCATGGCACTGCTGAACATCTGAATGAGATTCGTGAAAACAAGTTAGAAATAAAACGTGCCCTCGTGCCCTCCTTTTTTTTTTCTTTTAGGTTTAACGCTATATTGTGCTTTTCCCCATTAAATACATCGATACACCTTAAACAAAGACTCGACACATCTCTGGACCTGTACAGGAGAAATGGACGGCATTCTCAAACGATACATTTCCTTCAGCTCGTGTGTTTAATGATGGTGGTCATGAGTGGTGTCTGAAATCTGCTGTAGCTTCTCAATTGGGATGAAGGATGGTGACAGTGAAGGCTACAGGATAAGATTTATATCAGCAACCCTGGGGTGGGATTGGGGGGGGGGGGGGGGTAGAGTCTTCCCGGTAGAGGTGACTCTCATCGGAACAGTAGGGCAAATGTGAACATGCAAAAGAGTCTCGCACTGATTTGCAGCGATCATGGACTCAACGCATGGCAGCGAAATACCCAATCCAGCATCACAGAGTCTCAATAACGGCCTGTCTGTGCTTCTCGCTTTTTCTCACTACTTATCTAACGGCTTCTCAGACAAGGACATTTGAGTTCGTCCCCCAGGCTGATGGATGCGTGACCTAACCATTTGGGAGCAGTAATGCCCACTAGGCTCATTAGAGGGCAATTACTTGATTAATTAAGAAGCAAATTACGGGGCAGCACTTTATTAATCCCCAGCTGAGATCGGAAAGGCTGTTAACACCGTCCGTCCTCTTCGAACGATCATAAACCGGCAGAAACGCTCAATTTAATGCCCGATCACGTGTGTGCATCCTTCATCAAACCACCGCCAACTGAATCATTTACTGCACATGCACAGATTACGAGATCCTACTTTGAAGGTCCTGTCCTGCTTTTACAGCATGAACTGAATGTCATGCACCTGCAGGCTTGGAGAGAAAAAAAAAAAAGCTTTTGAGCTCATGGTGGAACCCATGGTGGTGGAACCTTACATTATAAAACCTGCAATTTGAAGTTCTGGAAACCCGGTGAGACTATGCATTGATTCTGATTATTCCAGATCTTCTCTGCTGGACTTTACACCAATTTCTGTATGCACACGCGTACAAACACACACATATACCTCCAAAACTTCTCACCGCGCGCGCTCTTCGCTTAGGTCTCCAGATCTCCAATTTGCACTGAGTGAAAACTTTGGTTTACCATTAGTCGGTTGGTTTAGATGCTTTAATTACAGGACAGCTGTGCGACTCGCGACACTTCCGGTGCAACTTGTCAAAGTTTCTTATTAAACGCATTGCATGATACGCTGTTGCATGCAGTGTGCAACAACAACAAAAACTGTGCGATACTTCAAATCGCTTCCACCAGGCAACGCACTTCATCTCGCTCGCATCGCACGGCCCTTCGCGCGCGTTCTGCAATTTTTCTAATAATCGTTCGAGCGCGCGCGCGTGCTCGCGCCTCAGGCGTTCCTTCAAAGTTCTTACCGTAAACCCCCTGCGCTCGTGTGAAGCGCTGCAGCACGGAGAAGAATACAATCCAGAGAAGCTCCATGTTCAGCCGCGATGCCTCATCACCTGCGGAGAGCCACAATAGCACACAAAGAGTGAGAGGCACGCACGCGCGCGGGCGGGCAAATACAGTACAGAGCTCGCGCTGTCAAGAGTTTGATACCGCAGAGGTTTACGGGTTTTATCCGCAGATCTTAAGGGTGGGACGTGCATACCCCGAATGCGTGGATTATCTCAAAGATTACGGAGGCGGTCAGTAACCGGGGACCGGATTGACTAAATTGTGATTGATTATGAAATTGGTGCACGGGCTCGCGCACTAAGGAAATGGCACGGATGCCAAAGTTGGCGCATGAACGAACCAAAAAAATACATATCTTCGGTCATGTGTATTATTTTTTTTTGTAATAAAGTTCAAAGCAAAAATGTATATATAATAAAGCATCAATGCATGAATTGATAATTACATACAGATATAACAGCAAGCACGTGCATGGAGTGCAGCTCCATTTGGAAAGCAAAACTCCGAAAGTCATCGCTTCAGTCGCGCGCTTTAGGACAGCGTGTCTCGCCTCGTCCCATCCGTTCTCTCGGGCACCCCGCGTGAGATCAGAAGTGGGCACGGCGCGCGAAACGGAAATTAAACGTATATGTAATTTGTATACATCTACATTAAGCTCTGATCATTCCGCCTTTTGCGCGCGAGCTCTGTCAGATGATGCATCCCCAGTCTTTTTTTTTTTTTTTTTTTTTGCAGACTTTCTCCTTTTTGCTTCATTGTGCATGCAAAAAAAAAAAACCCACCTCCGTGTTTGTCTTTATTTATTTTTCGTTTTTTGCAACTTGAACCATAGAAAGAGAATGAACATGAACAGGTCTTACCTTTTTCTGGCGTGGAAGCTGCGCGCGACGCCTCCGGTTTACTCCGTGTGCAAATCGGATTTGACGAGAGCACGCGAGGAAAATGCAAATGATAATTGCAATGTTAATAATAATAATAATAAATACTAATAATAGCTAATAAATCCACTTTCAATAGCAAAACCAAGCAGTGAAGACGAACTCAAAAAAAAAATATCCTGGCTCGTGCAGACTCCAGCGCGCGTCAACCTTCAGACTCTCCAATGCACGCGCTCGACTGGAGGGGAAAAAAAGAAGGAAACCCGGATTCCGAGATTATTTTTTATTTTTTGAAAAGTTTTTTTTTTTTTTTTTTATTAGAAATATCTCCAAAAAAAACAGTCACATCCACATCACAGCAGCTCCGGGAATCGGTGAGCTTTTCTTCCTCGTTTTTCATAAAAAAGAAAAATTATAACCCGAAATTTTATTATAGCCTTTGGATCTTCTTTCTGCGCTCGCGCTTTTGTCTCCGGTGTTACTTAACGCAGCACGCGCGCGCCCGTTACGACTCGCCAGATGTTAGGATTCTCTGCGAGTCTAAAGGAGCGACTGTGTTACCGCTCCGTTGGCCACAGGGTGTGTGCGTGTGTGTGTGTGTGCGCGCACACGAGTGAGTGCGCGAGGAAGGGGCGGACGCCAGAAACGTCTATTTTTTATTTATTTTTTTTTCTTTAAGAAGAAACAGGTTGCTGAAGTGGAGAAAAAAAAACGTGTCACGAAGCGTCTTCTTTCTTCACTTTAGTTTTGCTGCTTCGGGTCTACTTTTCTGTGTGCGTGCGCGCGCGCGCGCGCGCGCGTGCGTGCGTGCGTGTGTGTGTGTGTGTGTGTGTTAAATAAAAAGGCTGTCCGCGAGCTTTCGGTGATTTAATTGTTTGCCCGAGTTGAGCTCGAGAGCCAATTAAAGGCGCGCGGCTCCTGGAGGATCCCTGAGGATCAATTAAGTAAGAAAGTTATGGGAAGAGGAGGAGAAAAAAAAAATCACTATCTTTTCTCAGCCCTTCACTTTTCCACTTCTCCATCCAGCCCCAACTCATCAATTATTTTTTTAGTGTGTTCAGACTGGTTAAAAAGGGGGGGGGGGGGATATCATTTGCTTTCAGTGGCCACAAGGCGGCGTATTTTAGCTAATCATCCTCCATATATAGTTCAGTGACAAGAGGCCAAGATGCAGTACTATGATATGGATACGGTATTTATTCTAAAGCATGACTCAGGTGTCAGTACAATTCTGTCTCTTTCTTCTCTCTTCAGATCTGCCTGATTCATCCTGATGCCCTACCTGTGGCTGGAGACCACTGTGCAGCTGAGGATGGTTCCACATGAACTCCCTAAAGATCCATGAAGTTACTGAGCCACATTCATGAATAGTTCTGCATTCAAGAGCCCATCACTGAACACCTCAACAATGATGGAACTATAATGATCGGACATTCGGTGCCACCCGGATTAGGACGGGTTCCATTTAGAGTCAGGTTCCTCTCGAGGTTTTTCATTCCATCTCAGGGTGTTTTTCCCTTTCCACTGTCGCCACTGGCTCGCTCATTAGGGATAAACTTATAGCCGCTAAACGTACACATTCCGACTTTATTACCTCTTTATAACCCACATGAATTAGGTTTCTATTGACCTGCTGTGATGTGCTAAACCATTAGACCATTGTGGTGAATGTTTTTCATAAGGAGAGTCGAACAAGAAATGTTTCTAATTGCTAATCATGGTGACTATTGAGAATTCTTGTTGACTCCATAAATGGGACCCTACGTTTGGGATTCGTAAGTCGAAGCACCGGAATGTGTTTAGATCAGAACCCAAGAAATTGGACTTGGGTTCTAAGTACACTAGGTTCGGGATGAATTATTGATACTTCACAAGAGCGATGTTTTCTGGGGCGAAATTGCTGGTCGTGGATGATGGTTCAGGGGGAAATAAATTCCAAAATCTAAAATGCAATGCAGTTATTCTACTCGGTCAGAGTTTTAAACACGTTTCAGCGCTTAGGATCATGGATGCTCGAAACCAAGGTCCCGTTTGTAGTCTAGTCTCGGAGTCGACAGGAATAATTTCAGCATGATTAGCAATTCATTTCTTGTTCATCTCTCCATATGAAAACGTGACGTCACATTCGATCGGAATTTGATTATAAATCTAAATTTACATTTTACCAAATAGAAGAAACAAATGAATTAATTTCACCTTTTCCCCCAAGTAGAAAATGAAACTGTAGAGTCACATGTACATTACAGCATAGCGGAATTCTGTCTTTGTGTATCCCAAAGATTTGAGGAAGTTGGAATCAGAGCGCAGGGTCAGCCATGATACGGCACCACCGAAGCAGATAGGGTTAAGGGCCTTGTTCAGGGGCCCATATGTGGCAGCTTGGCAAAACTGGCTAGTGAACCAATCAGAGTGCAGCATCATTCCACTCTGACAACACAATCACAGGGTTGAGGCTTAACACCAGTCTAGTTGGTGTTCTATTCAAGTTGGTCACATGGTAGACTACCAGCATTGTCCGATAAGGTTTGACCACGCTTAGAGAATGAGATCCAGATGTTGAATAGTCCGTCTTAGTCTGCGGTAGGTTGTAGCTCAGTGGTAAAGACATTGGACTAGAAGGTTAGAAGTTCTAATCCCAACACCACCAATCTACCACTGCTAGAAAATTTGAATGAATTTTTTTACACAGTCATCTCCATCAAGGTTCTCACGCTGAATGCTTTGGTCTTAACAGGGAGTCAATCACTTCAGAGTGAAGCTCTGTTTAGCAATTACCATGACAACATCTCGAGATCGAAACCTCCACGGGTGCTCATCTGCGACTCGCGAATTGGAGCAGAACCGCACACCCTTTTGTGCAACGTACCGGCACAAACGACGTCCTCGAAATCATGACCTTGATACAGAACAGCGAAAAAGAGTGAAAAAAATTATGTATCTACACAATTACAGTCGAGAGACAAGGAAGGGGTTTGAATATACGCTTTTAATCAGTCGTTCAGAAACTATAAGGCAATTCCTTGGCCAGGATCACAGCGTATGGTCGTGGAGTAGTTCATTACAGGAAACATGTGCGAGAGAGAGGCTTGGGGTTGGCTCGTCCTCCCCTATGACCGCTCGCTCATAGAGAGCACCAAGAATTTATGCGGCCAAGTGGAATGATTGAGCAACACATGCCTCTTGTTCTAATAATCCGAGCTGAACCATGCCCACACACACTGACTGTCGAAAATAAGATAATGCCCTCCCATTAATCTGAGCTGCCAAATACTAAATACTTAGCATTATATGACTTCTACTTAACCTATTATTCGAATGTAATTTGTAAAGGCTACATAAAACTTCCGACTTTCAAAGAAACCTATAAATTTTGTAATAAGTTCATGGTTATAAGTGGTTATGTTTTGTTGCAGAGCGCTTCTTCACTTTTTACTAAAGCCGTATACTCTGAATAGACATTTTAACAAAATCATTTTTGTCATCAACTTCCTGTAACAGCACACAGCCGTGTGTTTTATTCCTGACATAATTCAGAAAATAAATAAATAAAACATTGGTTCCCCACACTGCAATATCTGCTCGATTACAGTACGTAACACTCCTGACCCGACTTCACCATCCACTTCATGCTTCCTCCTCGCCGAAAATAGAACCAGTCAGTTTTTTGACAGTCTGGAAAACCAAAATAGAGCGGATGAGCGGTAAACACTTCACCAGTATAGAAAAACAACAATAAGTGGGAGAAAGAGGAGAGGAGTAAGAAGGTCATTTATATTTTATTACATACAAAGGATTTTTAGACAACCAGGTTTCCTAAGGAAAGCATTGGTAACTATAACTGATTAGAAGAACAAAATGAATATCGGTCACTGAGCTGCACGATTCGCAACCTACCACATACGGTTTCCTCCAAAATGATTGGAATGACAAGGCCAAGTTTCTTTTTTATTTTAATTTTTATTTGCAGGATGTACAAGACATTTGTGTTTAGGATCAAAAGATGAATATAAAACGATAGATCAAATTAATTTTATTTCCTAATATTTACATCTGGATGCATTCAACAGACCATTAAAGGAAACAATAAGTAGTATATGGTTTTCAACGCCTTGGGTGGTTCCATGAAATTACGGAGTAAGAACGGGAGCTTTGAGGATGGATTTGGACTGTAGTTAATGTCAACAGTCTGCTACACTGACTCAGGACTACAGTTTGCTTCGGATCACCATCACTGTACCCCCGCAACATCGTATATCTACAATAAATGGACATTCGGTGCAACCCAGATGAGGATGGGTTTCCTCTTGAGTCTGGTTCCTCTCAAGGTTTCTTCCTTATGTCATCCTGGGGAGTTTTTCCTTCCCCACAGTCGTCACCGGCTCGTTCATCAGGGACAAACTTACACTTGTGAAGAACATATTCATTTTTTATCACCATATTATCTGTGTAAAGCTGCTTTGAGACAATGTTCATTGTTAAAAGCGCTATACAAATAAAAATGAATTGAATTTAATTGAATTTAATTGAATGTCACTTCCTTGCAAAAAATGATACATTTGATGTGATTGGATGCATTTCTCTGTAATCTGGTGACAGAATGTTTCCAAAGACTCTTGAATTCATAGTGTTGATACAATAATTTTTTTTTTTTTTTTTTTTGGATCATGAGAAGATCCTTTCTTTCTCCATACTTTGGGATTTCCATTACTTTGGTAAAGGTCTTGATTCCAAAACTTTGCAAATTTGCAGTCTGGTCATCTGATTCTTGGGGATATTTATATTTCTGCGAGTCTTTTTGGACATGGTGGTGAGGTCACTGACCATTGTTTATTGTTTTTTTTTTATTATTCCCAGCTCCACACTGTTTTTAATTAACTGCTGTTTTCCTGTTACTTTTTTTCCCAGAAGATTCTGAATGACTATATTGGCTATTCCAGTAGGATTTGAATTTCTGTTCAGTGGAAGTAAGATTTCCAAACAAGTTTAAGATGAATGAAAACACTAAAACATCACTGCCTGACCTCACTAACGTTAATGCTCCTGTGGCTGAATGGGCACAAATTTTTAATGGCGTATACAACAGTTACACATGGAATGCGAGGTGTCCACATGTAGGGTGTAGTGTACAGTCCCTGACCAGTCCATCTACTAATGATGGGAAGATCGGTTCATTTAAGCGCTTTGGTTCTTTGAATCTCGTTTATCAAAATGAACTAATCTTTTTTTTTTTTTTTTTTTTATTTAATCATTGAGTTCATTTAGTTTCTTTAAGCCTTTAATCACCTTCATAGCGTATATGGGAGTCACATGACAAAAGACCAAATGACAGACCTCATGTGATGAACTACTCAATTCTGTTACCCGTGTGATGCACGGCACAGCGTCTATGGGAGTTACGTGAAAAAAGGACTGAATTACTGAAATTAGTTTTCTGTACATAACCTACGGATATTTCGTTATGCTTTGCTCACGTGCGTCCAGTAGAAAATGAATGAATCACTCTTTGAGACTACTTGTTCTTCTGAGTCACATTAAGGACTCACTCAAAATGAACGAAACGTTTAATAAAGACTCATTACTACCATCCACGTGAGACTCATTCACAGGTTAGACGGCAATATTTTTTTATTTTTTACAAATCTGGCCTGATGTAAACCAATTAAATTCATTTTTATTAGCTTTATAGAGATAAAGCGGTTATAAAGTTGTATTAAAGCGTGTGTACGTTTAGTGCCTATAAGTTTGTTTCATATAATTGTAAGTTTATCCATAATGAGCAACCCAGTGGCAACAGTGGCAAGAAAAAAAACCCCTGAGATGGTATTAGAAAGAAACCTTGAGAGGACCAAGACTCAAAAGGGAACCCATCCTCACCTGGGTGGCACAGAATTTCGATTCATTACAGTTCATCATTAATGAGGTGTATTTTACAGGAATAGACCACTGCAGCTCTGTTCAGGCAGGAACTAAAGATGAATGATCATTTGCTTTTTAGTACTTTTCCTATTCATGACTGTATTTGTTTATATATATGACACTAAATCCGATGAAACTCCCTCATGATTGCACCAAAAGCCTGATTAACCTCAATCAATTCAGGTTTGTTATCTTTACCTCCAGTTACTCCATTGTGTCCAATTGCATTATTGACTGCTAGACGAGTAAATATATCAAAAATATACCTGAATTCTTTCACTTTTTTAGCTGATCACACAATCTCACTAAATCCCCTACCTGAAGTGTGTAGGTAATCTGTGAGGTGAGCACACTGAGGTACCCCTGGGAGCCAATACTTTAAAAACTCCCTTGCTGCTAATATCAGAAATCAGGAAATGTGCTGAGACAAGGTGTGTGTCTGTGTGTGTGTGTGGGAGATTGAGGAAGAGAGACTGCATCATTACATGGAGAGATAATGGAAGCATATCGATTGCTCTCAGCTGGGATTCCAATTTCATGTTTAAAACAGCACCAATCCTCATTAGGCAGGCAGCCATCAGGGCAAGGACACAGTGGAAGATAAGAGAGACGAATACGCTTGCCTGGTAATGGAGACTGTATTTCAAGTTAGTCTTCTTGACATAGAAGTTGGTCTTCTAGGACTTTTTTGTACCTGTTTTTTTATTTTATTTTTTTTTATTTGCCTTTTCATTGATTTTTCTACAATGCTGTTCCCAAACAGGGTCACCTAGTGTTAGAGAACTTGGGTCACACTGGATGGGGTGCCAAGCAAGCACAGGACACAATTACACAAGAGATGGCTTTGAAATGGAGAGGGAAAAGAGAATATAGGATGCCCCCAAAACATGAGAAGAACATGCAAATTCAGTACACACTGTGTGGAGGCATACAGTGCAACCCCTAGCCCCAGTCCCAGAGCTAAACTCAGCATTAGTGCCAGAAGTGGACCCAACCCCAATCCCAGTCCCAGTCCCAGTCCCAAAAGTGCAAATCCACCCCTCCTCTGTGACTACTCATTGGTCTACAACAAGTAAAACTGAGTCATGGCAGAGGATAGGGAACATACTTGTGACATGTCTGCAAAGTTATATATATTTTTGTTTATTTAGTTATTTGCTTTATTGCAGAAAAATAAAAACCCACAGTGTATCGAGTTATTGCCTGCTTCTCAATTTCAAATTTCTGCCACGGAACAAACATTAATATACCCTATTGCCCAACTGCAAAATCAAAGAACTTACTTCCACTGACCACCTCAGTACAAGTTGATTTCAACATCATTAGCCAACAATTTCAACCAGTAAACGTGAACACAAAAGTGGTGTCGGTGTATTTGAGAAATGGAGCACTCTAAATCCCTAATTATCTTCTGAATGAATATTTGGTCCAAGCTGACACAAGAACACAGTTAAAATGAGAACCATTTATAAACTTGGTGGTGCATTTCACCACAAGACCTGAATTATAAAATCCCAAACCCTTTCACTCAGAGAAGCTCTGCTATAAGAAATGACCAGAAGACTTCTGACCAAATGACTTCTTGACCAGAACACACAGACATCTCAGATTTTCACTACATTTACCTCTGGTCAAGTGGTTGGTGTAGCAGGTGGGGTTTAGCCTGGGTCTACACTGAGAAGAAAAAGCTAGAGAGCGAGCTGGAGAAGTAATGACTAACATGTTGCACCTGAGCCCTTTTGTCTCAATTAAGTTTATGTGAACTCTCACTGTTTTTCTCTTGCTCTGAGCAGTGAGCCCAGTGTGTGTGGTGTTGTGAGCAAAGCCGAATCCTAGCAGAAATTGGCGAAAGAGAATAAAAGCTACAATTATTGTTTGTTTTGCAGAGAGTTCAGTATTATTGTCTGATTACCGAGACAAGGACACAAGCACGAATGAAAAAAAAAAGTTCAGCTGTGCTGCTGTGTTCTCTGAGCTGCAAACTGCCAAGTTAGTTTCTGCCAAAAAATTTTCTTTACCCCCTTTAGGACCTCATGATTCTATGTGTGTTTTATGATTTATGGCTATAATGTTCCTATTATTATTTTGGTCACAAGACTCTTTGCTTAATCAACTCAGTTTATGTGAAAAAACACTCTTACTCTTAGCACACCAATTTATTAATAGAATGATATTAGGGTCACTGTTTATTATCTATTAAAATGATCATGAGCCCGAAATCTTTTTTTCAACTATATAAAAGTGCACAAATAAGCCCACGGGTGTTGTGGCAAGTTCGAGTCAGGAGTTTCTTTCATCCCTTTTTTTTTTCCTCTCTAAATGTTCTGCTTGCTGTTGAACTGACGCTGAACTGTATGTTCGTGTTAAGTAGATACCACCAAGCGGCAAAAACGAGAAAACGAGTGCTTGACCAGTCCATTTATCCAATCTTAAATAAAAAGGAACAACTGATTTCGCAAAATGATGAGTAAAAAGAAAGATATTTGACATTGAAATGTAGCGAAGTTAAAGTCTCCCAAAATGGAAATACTTAAGTAGCTTTTTCGCGTATCTGTACTTTACTTAAGTACAGTAACGAATTACATTTACTTCGTCACCGTTCACCACTGGTTTGCTGCTCATCTCTCAGTCATTGCATGAAGCATCTCATTTCGTATAGGTTTCTCAGCACCACACTATTTCAAATTTTATAATGAGACTTAATTAAACATGGAAATCTCTCTCTCATTAGGTTCAAGGTTGGCTTGCAGTACAAGCCCAATTGACCCAAATCAGGTATAGATAGACTTGCGAGTTCTTCCACTTACTTCGAGATAGTTAATATTCTTGAAGACTGAATCACAAATTTGCCAGGATTTGGAAAACAGTGAAGTTTGTGAAATTTAAATGACTGAATTTTATATATCGTGTGATTAATGAGGGCTTTGAGAATGGTTAATAGGGCTCGTAGGTCACTCAATCCGAAGCTAGCTGCGGATCAGAGGCCGTGTATTATCGTTGTGGTCATGACAAAAATGCAACCTTTGACCTCAGTCGTGATAGAGCACCATTGTATTATAAGGGCAGTGGGGTACACACACTCCCTGACTACAGTGCAGAGGCGGAGGCAAATTCTCAGCAGCATACATTCAGCACAATGTCCATTGGGACCTTGGAGTAAAATACCCTGTTCAAATTCCACCCAGACTGCATATTGCGAACAATAGGCTGGAGGAGACCTTCAAAATGCTTCAAGTAGAGATGATTTTGAAATCATCAGTTTTATGGGCCTTGTCGCTAGGTAGAGATGTGCGTGGTGTAGCTAATTCTAGGACGTTTTGTTTTGTGTATTATTCATTGAAAAAGTTGCAAGATGCTTTAAGCCTTCTTTATGCAAAAAGCCTCATCCCCTTATAAAGAGTATAAAGCAGGGCTCTAGTTTTTTATATGAAAATCATGTTGTTGTTATGGAGTAACAAGTCAAGTTTAATTCTATAGCGCTTTTCACAACAGACATTGTCCCAAAGCAGCTTTACAGAATTTAAAAGTTAAGGTGAACGATGTGTATTTACCCCTGATGAGCAGCCAAGGCAACTGTGGGAAGGACAATAGTATTATGACATACAACTAAAGATTCATTTCAATTTAGACCCAGGGTCTAAATGGAAAGGGGGTGAATACTTATGCAAAGCGCTGTACGATTTGCTGAAGTTCTCTGTATTTTGGATGGATGTATTTTTGTACCTATACCCATTTACACACTACTTTGCCATGGCTTTCTTAATGGCAAGCAAATTACGATCGGTACAAAGCACGTGAGTTCTTGCAGAGAAGAAATTTGTTATTTTTTACAAGTAATGTAATATATGAGATGTTATCGAGCAGTTTCGAGCAGAACTGTTGAAGCAAGCACATTAGTTAGTTACAAAGGAGAAGGGGACTTTTTTTTTAAAAAAGAAGAAGAAAAGCTGCAGCATGCTGTAACAATTATGAGGGGAATTTACATAAAATGTATCCCACCCCCACCTGGACATCCCACATTAAATGTAACCCACTACCAATTGTCCACTACCAAATTTACCCAACACTAATTGGCTACCCCTCATTATCTCTGTATCCCACCTTAAATAAGCCACTCATCAAATGTACCCCACCCTCAACTGGCCACATCACATTATCTCTGCATCGCACTGCCAACCGGCCACACCACATTATCTCTGTATCCCACTGCTAACTGGCCACCCCACCTTATATCTGTATCACACCCCCAATTGGCCATCCCACAACAAATATATCCCACCACCAACAGGCCATTATCTTTTTATCCCACCTCAAATTGGCAACCCCACGTCAAATGTATCCCACACCCAATTGGCCACCCCATAATATCTTCGTATCCCACCTCCAATTGACCACCCTACAACAAATGTACCCCCCCCATGAACTAAATATCTCACTTTGGCCACCCTATTCCAAAAATTCTTTAAAGAAGTTAACAAAAAAAGTAGAGCAATATAAAATATTAGCTGTTCTGTGAAGTTAATAACATCAAGAACCTTTACACTTTTTTTTCCTACATTTCAGAGAAGGATTTTAAACCCCTTGAGTGTCTTCACCGACAATTGAGAGTCTCGGAGATAAAAATCTATAATTAGCGGTAAGTTTGTGTTTCTCTCTTTCTATTTCTATCTGTCTCTTCTCTTTTCTGCTTTCATTAGGAAGCAGGTGTTTGGTAGTTCAGCACGATATCGATCCAGTGGCTGCATCAAAGTAGATGTGAGGCAGCATTGAAGGAGGCCTCATTGGCAGCAGAGCGCAGACAGCTCAATCACACACACATACACAAACACACCCAATCATGTGGCTGAAAACTAAGTGCATCAGGTTCAAATTTTACTCAGACGTGCACGCACACACCTCTTACTATCCTCGTTGAACCTTCCACTGACATTATTAATGCAGCTAATTAATGCTCTACCTGCAAACAAATAATCTTTAAGTCATTATAAAAAATGAAATCTTTCGCTACAATAAAACTTAACAAAAAGGAAAATTTGGAGTGTACACACTTCAACTTTTACATACACACACACACACACACAGACACCTACAGTACATATTTAAACGTGTTATCAGCCCCATAAGAGGTAAAATTGTGGCTCTCACACAACAGCTCACAAACATAACTACTTCTACTGCTGTGAAAAATTCCATTTCCCCAAGACTCATCCACAGGTTGACAGACAAACACTCTGACACACACACACACACACACACACACCTTCCTCCAGTTCGGAGCTGCCCGTGACGGTCCTGCTTTAAATAAGCTGAGTAGAGAGGGCTTTGTGCATCACCAAGATAAGAGACGCCACTCTGAACCGTTGAGGATTAAAGCAGCTCTTGAATAGATAATGTCAATACAGCTGGTCCTGGGACAGAGACACCACTGACAATCTCACCTCAGGCCTGCCTTCCAAACAAATATCTCACTGATCTAAGATCTACATTTCAAAGTCTACACTTTGGAGCTACTGAGTTCTCCCAGGGCATGATGTTTTAAAGGGTGCAAATGTAGTATGGAAAAAAATATCTATAGTCCACTCCTGGTTCTGACTCAAATGTAAAGAGACGTTTATCTTATCTCTTTTTTTTAAATAAAGAAAGCGAGCTTCCTCTTATGGCTGCAGAAGCTATGACATTCCATCAAATTCTTTACACACTGGGTGTCATTTATCAGCCTGTTAGCGATGTAAAGTTGTTTGTAAATGCTTTTATAGGTCAGAACAAACATTTCATTAATGCCGTGCTCATTTGCATGCTAATTAGCCCATAAATCTCCATTAAAGCCAAATCTCATAGAAAGCTAAAATCATCCAAAAATGCAGCTCAGCCAATGCAACATAAAATCTACCATTGCGTCCAAACTACAGAAATCCCAAAAGGCCATGCATTATAATATATTTATCTTTCTTGTTTTCTCTCTCAATGTCTCGAAATAATCATCTTTTCCTCGTGATCAGTATTGAATTTTTTGTGTGTATTCAGCATAAGAGCATGTTCTAGGCAGCAAGATCGCAGCATGAGAGGAATATTTTATTACTCTTTTCACCTCTGGTGTTAACGAGAACTTTTGTTATGTTGAGAAAATTAAGTCGCAAATACGAGAAAACAAGAAAGAAAGAAAAATATTATAATGCATGGCCTCTTAGGACTTTCATACGCGAACAGTAACTCTTGCGCATCTTTTTAATCTAGTGTGAATTTGAATAGCTACTCATAGTCGTCTTATTTATTTGTCTTCATTGGTGCATTTCTTCTGGTTCGATTTGTCTTTTAATATAAAAAAAATCTCTTTCAAACAAGCATCTCATTCAATGATTTAAAGCCGATCAACTGATGTTCATATTAGTGAGTAAATTTTCCCAAACGTAAACCCGGTTTTCTTGAATACAATCACAAAATAACTGAAATTTTGTGACAGTTAGACATAATATGTAGGTGGATTAGCTGAAAAAATTAAACCAAGATGGTGAGAATATAGATTAAACAGAAACAGTACATTTTAGGGTGCGTCTCAACCAAGGAAATTAGGCTCTATTCAAACTGATGGTGGTGCTAGACAGTGCTATGGTGGCTAGCATGTGATCCAAATTTGGTCAAAATGTATCCTTGGTAGAAAATGTCAAGTTTTTATTATGGCTATAATGTTCCTATTATCATTGTCGCTTAATCAACTCAGTTTATGTGAAAGGACTCTGTTACTCTTAGCGAACCGATCTATTAACAGAATGATAGAATGATATTAATGATAGTAATTAATTTACTACAATTACGAAATTTGACGAAAACCTTCTTTTCAACAATTAAAAAACAAATCGCGCAAATAAGGCCATTGGTGTTATGGCAAGTTCGAGTCAGGAGTTCCTTCATCATTTATTCCTCTTTAATGTTCCGCTTGCTGTTGAACTGACGCTGAACTGTATGTTGGTGACAATCAGATTCCACCAAGCGCCAATCAAAACAAGTTCAAAATAGAGCGCGCGCTCGACCGTGATTGGTGACTCGCTGCGTGTTTGACCAGTTACATTTTTATCCGCTTAAATAAAAAGGAACGACTGATTTCACAAAATGCAGTTGAGCAAAAAGTACGAGATTTTACTTTGAAATGTAGTGCAGTTAAAGTTAAAAAAGTTAAAGTCTCCCGATACTTTAGTAAAGTACACATACGTTAAAAAAAAAAAAAAGCTACTTAAGTACAGTAACCAATTACATTCACTTTGTTACTGTCCACCACTGGTTTTTGTAGTCGTGCTATATTTTACTATGTTATCCAATTCCTATCCAATTCCCTTTAAACTTTCAGTGCTGCCCTCAGATAGCGGCCTTTTGGAAACCTCTGCCTGTTGCCCAACCCCTTCGCTATAGTGTCTATTGGTGTTCTTTGAGCATCTTTTGCATCCTCTAAGTTGTAATATTTCCCCTTAAAAGGACTCTTTCTAACATTATCATACCATAGCAGATTTATCAACTTCAAATCAGGTCTGCAGAGGGTCAAAAGGATCATGGCAAAAAGGTTGAATACTATTCAGTTGAATGGATTTTCCTTTTTTAACAGTCTGGAATTCTCTTCTGTGGATGATTTGTGTAAAAAGAGACTCTTGCTTTGTTCTGCATTCAAAAACCACGTGAAAATCAAGCTCGCCTCTGATATGCACATCGACACGGATGTTATATTTCTAACGGCGATTATAAAAAGCTGTTTTGCAAAAGAGCACACTCACACACCAAACAAAAGCTAACACTCTCCACAAAGTGCACCCAAAATACACACACTCTAAACGGTCCTCTTGACACCCCCCCTGCTCCGGGATCTAGCCTTTCAATTACTTTCTTTATCAGAATGCTCCCAGCCCTATTAGAACATGTACTGGAGTTAATTAGAGAACACAGCCTCCGAGGATTACCGAGGCCTGGGTGTGAGTGTAATGAGTCTGTATGTGTGTCTACAGATGGTCACTCCACAGCCTGCTAATGAACACCCTATCAAACACTATGTACAGAGGGATTATACACATGAGCGAGCTCCTCGGGCTGGCCAAGCATACTGAAAAGCTTGCACAGGAACAGGTATGTAGGGACTTGGACTTATCTTGCTTAGAAAAAAGGATGATAAACCCTTCCATGCATTTCTTTACTGTCCACCTCAGATATTTTCGACACAATTGCCATCTTTAGAGCCGTTCCAATTTCTTATTAGCTGAAGTTCATTAGAAAGCCTTTCCAGGCCAGAGAGGAATCACGCCAAAATGATTGTAGCCAAACTCGTCCAGATGGCATTGTGAATAGAATTTGCATATGAAACTGTTCATTAATACGTAATATTATATCGTATAATACACGAAGCCATTGAAATAATAAACATTTTGCATTCAGAACAAAATTGTTATGATTCATCTACAGAGGGCGAGAAAGCCAGCAATTCTCAGCCATCAATAACACCACCATGTGATTATCATGGACTTTTATTCAGTATAGAACTTCATACCAAAAGCACTTTTTTAACAGCGCACTTTAATACAAGGCAAGACAGCAGGAAGCCAGGTGTCCTGCAGATGTTACACACCATCAGCTATTAATGGTCCAAAATCTTGATGCGCCATTCATTAATGAAAGAAAAATACTTCAGGTTAACGACCGTCACGTCGCTTCGCATCAGGCAACATCGCACCACCCTGCTGCAGTTTATTTTCCTCTAACAGCACACCCCTCAAACATTTTATTCCTTACTTCGCATTTGAAACTAATTGCTAGGCCATTATTGGCGCCTGGCAACCTTTTTAGTCTTCATGGAAAAGGCTTGCTGTCGTTTGCGCGCTCACGACTGTTTCGTTCGAGTAAAAAGGTCCAGTCTTTTATCTGAACAGAACCAGTGTCTCTTTTAAGCTCTGTTAAATTTACTTTTCACTTGCTATTAACCTATCAGGTGGAACATAAGGCAGAAATTAATGGCACTCTCTGCTAATTTGGTAAGATTCTACGGAAATATCGGGAATACCTTTGCTTGGCTATTTCATAATGAGCACGTCAACACGTTATTTGACAAAGATTTAGTCATACTGGAATGGTGGAATTTTGGTCCATATAGTTTCAGGAAATCTTAATGCTATGGCATAGAAAGTGATTATAGACAATTGCATGCTTCTGACTTTGAGCCGCAGATCCATATATGAATAGGATGGTGATGGTACTGTATGTTTTTGGCCATATGGAGTATATTTGACAAATTATGTAAAAAAGTCCTGAGCTGAAACATAAGCATGCTGTGTAAAATGACATGACGACTTGACCACTTAAACTCAAAGAAACCTGGCACACGCAAAGCATACATTCCTATAACTGCGCATTCGTTATAAGTGTCTGATGTAAGACTTGCTTTGTTGTTTGGTTTTGAGACAGTGGCATTGTCAAGAAGACAGGAGGCGAAGAGTTGAAGATGAAGCGATTTTCATTGGGAGGGATGAGGTGGACAGGATTAGAAATGAGTTTATTAGGAAAAGAGGAAGGCCATGAAGGGGGTTTATGGATGATGGTGAGGGAAGACATGCAGGTGGTTGGTTTGAGAGAGGCATCTGTAGAGGACAGAGTGATTTGGAGACGGATGATCCGCTGTGGCGAACCCTTAACAGGAGTAGCCGAAAGAAGATGATTATGAGCATCTCATCATTTAGCTATCGCATTTTAACAAGAGGCTTTGGCTTATTGGCCCAATTTTTTTTTTAGGAAAATGAATACTTTAGTTTCTTGTACTTATTTGTGACACATTTTATGGCTTTTACTGCTAACAGTATTGTTTTATTTGCTTGATTCTCTCCTGTAAAAAAAAAAAAACTGTGAGTATCTAATTGACTGCAGATACAAACATTTGCCCTGAACCAATAAGCCCCTTCTGTCAACAACATAAAGTAATTCAATCACCCACTGAAGCCAAAGCAGCACCAGCGCCCATCATTGACGGCCAAGTGGCAAACATTAAATTTATTTCAGTGCAATTTTATGTCTAGAATAAACTTTAAATCATAGCAGCACACTAAACATTTACTGGCCTTATTATACTATGATACTGGAATATCTTCTCCACATTTCTCTACACTCTCCTCTAACACACTCAATACTGTTTAATAGGTGCCTCATGTTTTCCCTTCTCTAATCCATATCCTTACCCATTCTCTCTTTATAATCCCTTAAGACAACAGTGATTACTTTTCCCCAGTGTTAGTGGTTAAGCGTGCACCAATTCCCTACCTCACCCATCTATTTTCTCCTCCTCAATCTACTCATCCATGTCATTACACTTCCTGACCCTGAATGTTATACGCTTATACATTCTTTTTTTTTTTTTTTTTACACCAACATAATATTCAACGCAATGCATAATCAGACCATTTTGATGTAACTGGACTTTTGGATCATTACGCACAGGGCAAGAATTTCAGGCGTGTGCTAGAAGGAAGGCAGTTTGTTGCTTGTTCTTCTGTACAGAGAAAAGTACCAAGCTCCATTTATCCTTTCAAGTATCTAATTAATTATAGTATATGGATGCTCACAAATGATCAAATCTGATTGGCTGGAAATATTTCTTTTATGCATAAATTATTAATGAGCACATGTTTTTAGATTTTTTTCAGGAATTTTTTTCTTTGTCTAAATCCATCATTTATGGACTTTCCAAGTCTATGAGAAAAAAATTATACAATATTATATATGTTTTTATTTATTAATTTATTTTAACATTATGGGAAAATTATTGGGAAACCCCGCACTCTTAGTGCTGGTCCCAAGCTCGGATAAATGGGGAGGGTTGCGTTATGAAGGGCATCCAGAGTAAAACATGTACCAAATTAAATACGCGGATTACAAACCTAAATTCCATACTGGATCGGTCGAGGCCCGGGTTACCAACGACCGCCACAGGTATTGTTGAAGTGCAGGAAAGCATAAGGAGAAAGAGGTTGGCGGAACAGAATTGGGATCGGCAGAGAGCTGAGAAAAGTAGGCAGGAGTACAAGAAGATGCGGCAGCAGGTAAAAAGGGATGTGGTGAAAGCCAAGGAAAAGGCATATGAGGAGCTGTATGAGAAGTTGGACACAAAGGAAGGAGAAAAGGATTTGTACCGATTGGCCAGGCAGAGGGACCGAGCTGGCAAGGATGTGTTGCAAGTTAGAGCAATAAAGGATGGAGATGGAAATGTGTTGACTAGTGAGGAGAGTGTGTTGAGAAGATGGAGGGATTATTTTGAACAGCTAATGAATGAAGAAAATGAGAGAGAAGAAGGTTGGGTGATGTGGAGATGGTGAAGCAGGAAGTGGATACGATTAGTAAGGAGGAAGTGAGAGCAGCTATTAAGAGGATGAAGAGTGGAAAGTTGGTTGGACCAGATGACATACCGGTAGAAGCGGGGAGATCTTTAGGAGAGATGGCAGTGGAGTTTTTATCTCCATTGTTCAACAAACTTGCTGAACAGGTGCAGACCTGCAGTAACTACAGGGGAATAAAGTTGAGTCACACCATGAAGTTATGGGAAAGAGTAGTGGAAGCCAGGCGAGAGAAGAGGTGAACATCTGTGAGCAATAGTATGGTTTCATGCTGAGGAAGAGCAACACAGATGCAATATTTGAAAATGTTGATGGAGAAGTATAGAGAAATAGAATTTTTTATTTTTATTTAATCAAATATTTATTTTATGTGAACAATTCACATAGTAGTAAACACAGATGGGCAAAAGCACGATGTGCCAATTATTAATACGTTTTCAATGGTAATAATTTAAATAGATTTGGCAATTTGTTGTATTATTAGCAGAATAAAACAAATCAGGATGGAAGTGACAAGTCATGTCACACCATCATCATCTTTATGGTGTAACCAGACAAGGCCCTGAAGAAGACCATCCCATTTTGAAGTATTTGCACTTATCTATGAAGTTTGGCTTTACATCTTAAAAGAATAATCTTTCTATATTTTTTTTTCACTACACCATCGATGAATCGATTTAAATAGATAACAAATGAAAACTTGACAAACATGTGTGTCTATTCAGAGATAAATATGCTAGCTAACATTTAAGAGCAATGAGTTATTAAGTTTAGCTAATGTTTAAAGAAGCACCACCAGGAAAACAAAATATTTGTGACTTGAATCTTCAGCTTTTAATTCCAAACTGTAAGTAAATTTAAGAGATGTGGCTTTCTGCTTTACCTAATGACCCCGAGGATTATATTCCAAATGGTGTGTGTATATGTACATATGGATGCTTCTTATAGAAGCTGATTTAATTAACTTCCATCATGCCCATCTCTGGGTTTGGCTTGCATGGTACTCGACCGTGAACTGTACCCGATTTCAGCACACGTACTCGTGTTCGGTGGTGGAAATAACGCGCAAATGTGGGTTCACCGTTAATTTGCCGCACTGTCTACTGGAACGAGTCCATAAGCAGTCAGAAGCAGCCTACTTCCATCAGAATGACCTGACTGTGAGTCATTGTTTGAGTGAACAGTTTGAATTCATTTGAATAATTTCTGAAAATCCTTAACAAAAAAAAAACCCTCAGATATCTCTATGCTCTCTTTTGTCTTTTGACTTTTGATGCAATTAAAGTGGAGTTTGGCAAGCCTGTCTAGCCCCTGATTAAAAAGGCTGAGCAGATCAGAGCCGTGTTTGGCTCATGCTGTCTCGGCAAAATTCACCTGCTGCCCTTCTGTATTAGTTTCTCTGGACCACTGTTGCCAGGTTACAGAGGCTTCCCCCTGGAGCGTTGCTACATCTAGCTCATTGAAAAAGCATTTAGGGGAAGAGTCAATAAATGCACCCTCTTTTTTCCCCCCTGGACACCCATTCAAGCATTGACTCAGAAAAGCTGTAGTGTCAATTAGCCTAGCAAATCAATGATTTATTAACAGTTCAAACACACGTTTTCTTGAAAGGATTTTGTGTGTATGAGGAAAAAAAAAAGGGACGAAAGGCTTGTGATCGATGGCTCTGCCTTAAAATTAAAGTTTTTCCCCCAATTTCTGTTTCCATTTTAAAATTCACAGCTGAGTATCTACATTGTGAAGATTTTTGTTCATTATTTATTTACTCAGATGCGAATTCTGAGATCTCCTACACGTACTTATGTGTTTTCCACAGTTCTTCTTATGGTCACATGGTGTCATTCCTCAAAAGGTCAAAAATATTGCTTCAAAATAAAAAAAAATGCTAATATTACCATCATAAATACGGGTAGCTCTGGAATTAAAAGCAAACACATCTCTGCAAATGTTCCTGCCCACCACATCCACATGTCTCTATATTAAGACATCCCAATCACATCAGCACATGTCCATATAGACACCTGAACCTCACGTCTACATGTGTATCACATTCACGTCTCTATATCGACACCTGAGCATCACATCCACACGTGTTCATATAGACACCTGACCATCAAATGTTGTTCTTAACTGTTGGTACAAACCTAAAAGCACAAAAGCACTGTATAAAATTCTTATATATTTTGCTCCTAAACCATAACTGGATTCATCAGGATGCAAAAAGCCACATAGATCATAAAGCAATTCATGTGCTCCGGTAATTTAGCGGGGGACTTGCCTGAGGAAAATGTATCCGTAAGTGTTAATGTGTTAATAAGCAATGAACCACTAGCAGGCTGAGGCAAACCGCCCCTACATTAGGTTCATGTAAAGTGCCTCGCTAATGTGATGCACAATTAGCAGCAACCACCAATTCTTCCATTACAGATTACCTCAACGGAGGGTTTGTCAGGCGTTAAGTGTAATTAGAAAGCCAACAGTTGACACATTAGATGCAAGCCAAATGGCTTCCATTTTGGCAGAATGAGACAACACTTGACGATCCAAACATACACATGCGTAGGCAACATGTTTACAAGAAAGACATTCGTTTACACATAGGAGTAATTTACATTGGCCAATCTACCAACTGGCACGAATTTTTGGACATGGGCGGCAACATGAGAACGCGTGAAACACAAGTGCAACTCGGAATCGAACCAGGGACAGCAAACACTCTAAACTTCACTAAATGAAAAGCATCCTCTAGTTAGTTAAAGCCGGGTCAATAACACGAGCTCATATTTGAGCTGGTATAATTAAACATCCCGCATTGACAGATTGACTGAGCGCGTATTTGCAGATGGCATTTTCTCAAACGTGGCCAATTAGTCAGCCTGGTCGTTTAAGAGGACTCATTAAGAGTAAAGTTAAAAGCTGCAGTGCCTGCGATGGGTTTTTTTTTTGTCTCTCAGGAAATAAACGAATGTTTTTTTTTTTTGGTGTGTTGTTTTTTTTTTATAGTAAATTACAGTCATAAAACGGTGAGACAGAAATTTGTTTTTTTTTATATATATACTGTACGCCTTTGTTTGCTGAATGTTAGTAACACTTATTCAAAACCATGAATGCTTACCTTGCAGCCAATCAGAATCAAATTTATAGCTTTGGGAATCAATTTATAGTTATTTTGGAGCTACCATCTCTAAAAGCAATAAAGTGGGGTGTAATATAGCCATGTTGGATAACTGCGATATGTGTCTGAATGGGGATATGGCTATATTTGGAGAAGTACAGTCTAATCCTAATGGTACAGCAAGCCCTGTATATCTGCAAGATCAGGATAACACAACCCTGATGGTATAATTAAAATGGTTGGGTGCTTTTAATAGGAGTAGCCCATTTAAGTTATCAACAGTGTAGTTATTTTGAATTGAGGAATTTGCAAGAGAGAACAAGCAGTTCAATCCTAAAAAAACCCCCACAGTAAAATAGAAATAAAAATCGAATGATTTCTCAATCTAAAGTCTTGTCAGAATGTAAACAATAAGTAAAGCGAAGTGATAAATCTTTCCATGAATGAGGAAGTACCAAGCACCAAAACCGAAGATTGTAAGCTGGCTCGCAGATTTATGTTCTATCAAAACGGGCTGCTTTAGTTGTATTGATATATGGTCTCTTAATTATAGTGATAGAGGGAAAAAAGTTTTGACAAACAGATAGGAGCCGTCTGATACCAGCAGATACAAAATGCATTCTGTTCCACAATTCCCTGGAAGACTTTTGGTGCATTTACCAGTCAGGACCCTGAAATTGTCACGCTTAATTTCATCTAACATTTCAGCAGCATGAACAAGCCTATTCTGGTGAAGCTTGGAAGAGGTGTTAAGTATTGACAAAAGAAATCCCGAAGGGTGCTTGCTGTAGCAAGGTTTTGCCTAACTGATTCCACCTTCATGCACATGACCCATTGTATACTGTGGGAAAAGCCAGGTGGTGGCAGTGGTGGTGGAACAGGTAGTGTTTCAAATGCCAAGTGTCAGGTGGAGGGTGACTAATGGCCTCATTGCGTTGCTTTGGAAAAGGAGATTACAACTGGATACCAGACCACCTCGTTCTCTCTCACACACATACACAGTATTGCATGCACTATTTTTTTTCTCCTACATTCTTTCAAACCTCTGGAGAGAAGAAGAGTAGGCCTACAGCCAATGATTTTATTCCAGTTCGATGTCATGTCCCAGTTAGGACTGGAAAGTGAGAAGAGACATCTCACTATTGTTAGAAAGGTTAAGCCGGGAGGGGGGATCACAAACACAGTCTCTCATGCACACTTCCTCAGTCTGGCATGGTTTTTTGGAGACTTAAAAATAAACGAGACCGTTTTTTTAAATATTGGACTGGCCTAATTTACCCTACATGTGCTGGATAATAAACTCAGCATAATGTTAAGGAACAGATAAATCTAGAAGAAAACTAACAGATAAAAGCAATTTCTTCTCAGTATGACTCTACTCCTGCATTGCTCTGTTTACACATTCAGCTGCTCCTAGCCCTAAAAATAAAAGGTAAGATAGGAAAAACTACATCTTCAAGCTCAGGTTTTATAAATCCCATCTTTTGCTGACATTCCCCACGTCATCTACCATGATGCAACGGGATTGGCTGAATCCAAGCATTCTAGGAAAAAGAAAAAGCAGAAGCCATCAGACTGACTTTCCCTCTCAATCATGCGATGATCTAAACCAGTCATATTGCTGTAGTGCAAAACAACAAATCATGCAGACACCAAACCAGCAGCTTCAGGTAACCTTCACTATCAGAATGGCGGAAAAAAATCTGATCTCAGGAATTTCGACTATGGCACGATTGCGGAGTCCAGATGCCCGGATTTGAATATTGTTATAAATGCTGATCTGTTGGGATTTTTACACACACTGGTGTCTAGAAATTACTCAGGATGGTGCAATGACAAGAAAAACATCTGGTTGGAAGACTAGAACTGACACCAAGTTTATTGTAACTCAGATAATCACTGGCAACAAAAGTGAGTACACCATGCAAAGCCATATGTCCTATTAATCATGTTCATGTTTTTGTCTGCTTGAAAGGACCATAGACATTTGTATATCTTGTATTAGAGCAGTTAAAATTTGTTCAATTCTCTCATGCTGACCCCTGGATGTTCAACATTTTTTTCACTCCACTTTCGGAGGATTATAAGAATTAAAATGGTTGCTCTCCACAAAGATGCCGAGGCTTTAAGAAGATCAGTCACACCCTGAAGCTGAGTTACAGTACAGTGGCCAGGGTCATACAGAGGTTTTTTAAAATGGGTTCCACTCAGAACAGGCCTCGCAAGGGTCCATCAAGAAGTTTAGTCCTTGTGCTGTATGCTACACACAGCAACAAGCCAGGTTGCATGGCCGACGTTCCAGAAGAAAAGTTTGCTGAAGACAACCTGTCTAAGAGCATGAATTACTGGAACCATATCCTGTGGTCTGATGAGACTTAGATAAACTTGTTTGGCTCAGATGATGTCCAGCATGTGTGGTGATGCCCTAGTGAGGAGTTCCAAGAAAATTGTCTTGCCTACAGTCAAGCATGGTGGTGGCAGCATCATGGCCTGGGGCTGCGTGAGTGCCGCTTGTACTGGGGCGGTGTGGTTCATTAAGGGAAGGATGGATTCCAACATGTACTTTGACATTCTGAAGCAGAACATGACGCCGTCCCTTCAGAAACCGGGTCGAACGGCAGTTTTCCATCATGAAAACAACCCCAAACAAACTGCCAAGATGTCAACTGCCTTGCTGAAGGTGATGAAGTATTTCTCCAGACCTGGACCCTATTGAGCACCTATGGGGCATCTTGAAGCGGAAGTTGGAGAAGCGCCATGTGTTTAACAGCAGCTCCTTGATGTCATTATGGAGGAATCTGGTGAATTCTATGCCCAGGAGGATTAAGGCAGTGCAAGATGATGATGGTTCTCACACAAAATATTGACACTTTAGACACAAATCTGATGTGATAAGCATTAGATTGCCTTTTATGATGATTTGTATGACTGTAGCATTTTTTATACACGCAAAATACTTTATCATACTGTTTGTTAACAGGTTTTTGCTATACTTCTCTCTTCTTTCTCGCACACAAAAGACAGCACACAAATCATTCTCGAGCGGAACCTGATATTGGTGTCTCTAAAAGCCGCATCTGATGTGTTTTCCTGGGCTGCGTCACCATTTCGACGGTTTGGAAGTCTTTTTAATTATCTACAGCCATTTCACAATATTGTTCATTTTAGTTTTTAACAATCGACTAAACAAAACGACTTCCTGGTAGTTGACTCAGCATGTCATCAGTCTCGGAACTTGCCAGCATGTTGTGTAGACGAATTGCGCAATTAGCATTCTGAGTGTCAGACATTTCCTTTTGGTGCTGATGGATAGATAATTCATACTTCCTCTTGCCATCACTGTTTGCTAGTTACTTGAAATGTGTAAATGCAGCAATTAGTAAGTTCCGTGTCTATGTGTGTGTATGTGTGGTGTGTGTGTGTGTGTGTTTGTGTGTGTGAGAGCTAGGAACGGTGAAGAAGAGAAGATCGTGCTGCGTGTCTGTAGGAAATGATATCTGTAGTGTGGTAATGGAAGCCAGTGGAGCTCAGAGATTGTACTGTCAGAGAAGAGCCTCTGACATATGGACGCAGCCTTAAATGGGAAGGAGCTCGCACAAGACGCAGGGGTCATTTGAAATCATTACACGTTCCGACACCTACCATTACGCTATGCAAGGTGGGAAACACAAATAAATTACACACCGACACACCGAGATCCCTCGAACCCTCGCGGATGAGAGCGAGAGATGGGCAGATGCGAATAACTCCAGCAGACGGGTTTCCATTTGCCAAGTCGCAGCTGCCAGCTGAGGAGACAGCGAGAATATCAATACAAACACGTGGATACACACACACACACACACACACACACATACACTCCCCTAGGTAGGTGTTATGGGGTCATTAATGTTCACAAGGTTTTTACAAGGGCTAGTAGAGGAGGGAAGCTTGAGCATGAGTGACACATGAATCCATTAGCACTGAGATAGATAGATAGATAGATAGATAGATAGATAGATAGATAGATAGATAGATAGAGAGAGAGAGAGAGAGAGAGAGAGAGAGAGAGAGAGAGAGAGAGAATGACAAATTGATATCAAAGAAGTGAAGAGTCCCACACCATTATGGTAATGCTGTACGACATGTTTGTTTGAGCTCTTCATAGCAATGACTAAAACAAAGGAGCGAGAAAAAAAAATAGAGGAAAAGTGCGATCCTTCGCTCATTATGCAATTTTCTTTTTAATTCGCGAGTCCTTGAGAAAAATGGTGACTCAAGTCAAAATCAAAGCTCTAGTGATGAAGTCCATTTTGGTGGTTTAAGTTTCTTTTTTTTTTTTCTTTGCTAACACTTGAAAATTATGTAAAAATTGGTCATATGTAAAAATGTGCTTGTGTTTTTATTATTATTATTATTATTATTATTATTATTATTATTATTATATACTTTTTGGTTGCAAAGTGTTTTTTTTTTCCTCATGATTCATATTCAGTTCACGAAGTCGTTATATAAAAACCCATATCTGGGCACCAGCTAAAATTAGTGCGCTAGAAAAAAGGACAACCTTTTTCAGAGGTCATCGCTGCCAAAAGAGTGGTTTTACAATCAGAATTCATGTGCATAAATTTACTTCTATGAGTAATCGACGAAAGAATGAATTCCACTTGGATGAGTATCGTTTTGAAAACACAAATTATGCCTAACACACGTATAAGATGATTTTCTACAGCTACATGTAGCTATATATGGGGTTGTGTTTCAATTTGAACTGTCTACCTGTCTAATAAATTAAAAAAGCATTAAGTATGCGCAGAAACGTACCCACAGTTACACACTTTTCTCAAACTCAGGCAAATATTTTCCTCGTTTAAGTGTATAGTGGGTATGTGCAATTTTTGAGTCTTTCTCTGTATCTTGCACAGGAAACAATAATAGGCAGGACTCACTTAAAAGATGTATATGTGGGACTTAATCCTACCTACTTCTGAAAGAAGTTACATATTCCACCCACTCCACCAGTTATTGTTTGTACACGGATACAACACTTCGCAATGAACATGATCTACTCTACTAACTTAAACATAAGCAGATTATTAATTGCATTCACAGCGATCCTGACCAGGATAGGGTCCTTACTGAAGATGGGCAAAGTACTGAGGAATTAAGTAAAAAAAAAAAAAGTAATATATTTGTTTTTTCAGTTTTTTCCAATTAAAAGTAAAAGTAGAAAGCTGAGAAAAAGTACTCAAGCAAAAGTAAAAAAATTTTAATAAAAAAATACAAAAAAGAGGTTACCAGACCAATTAGCTACTGAAAGTGATGCTGGGCTAATCTGGCATTAGCAAAGAAAACACAAAAATTGATAATTGTATACAAATTTTATATATATATTTTTTACCATTCACATTTTTATTGGGGTATGGCAGGGGATGTTATCCTCAAACTCCAAACCGCAGTTAAGGGATTTATTCATCATTATATATAAGTGCAGTATTACTTATCTAATCAAAGTTTAATAGTGTTTATTTACTCAATGTGCAATATTATTATTTACTTTCACTACTATTCAAAATGTGTCATATATATATATATATATATATATTTTTTTTTTTTTTTTTTTTTTTTTGTGTATTATATTTCATATAAATACTGTGCAAAGATTGACTCCTAGAAACGCACAGGAAATTCCAGTGTTCATGTGTATTGCAATGTACCTGTGCAAATGGCAATATATATATATATATATATATAGTTTAAACTATACATGAGCTAACTCTTAATTAATCACAACCAAATCACACATTTTTATCTGTTCTAAATGTACCTTAAATGAATACTTTTCAAGTTTTTAATACTTTAATCAACATGCGTATGGACAAATATGGATGTTTTATGCAAATGTATGTTTATTATTAGTTAAACCAAAGTCAACATAGACGACAAAATATTGTTGAGAATGTTTTAAAGTAATTATGGTGGTTAAAATGACGTAAATAATCGGGACACCAAACTGAACTGTTGTATTGAAGGATTTAATTTCGCCTCATTTATATTTATTTGTTTTTAATTTTAATAAAAATGGTCAAACAGAAATGTGTGCTGCCTTAATAGCACACACACACACACACACACACACACACATACACACACTATATACATATATATACTGATCAGGCATAAATTTATGACCACCTGCCTAATAATGTTTTGGTCCCCTTTTGCTGCTAAAACAGTTCTGACCTGTCGATCATTAACAGCATGAACTTCTTCGGCAGTTTGAGCTACAGGAGCTCATCTGTTGGATCGGACCACACGGACCAGCCTTCGCTCCCCACGTGCATCAATGAGCCTCGGCCGCCCACGACCCAGTCGCTGGTTCACCACTGTTCCTTTCTTGGAGCACCTTGTGACAGATACTGACCACTGCAGACCAGCAACATCCCACAAGAGCTGCAGTTTTGGAGATGCTCTGATTCAGTCGATTAGCCATCAGCTATTTGGTCCTTGTCAAACTCACTCTAATCCTTACACTTGCCTATTTTTCCTGCTTCTAACACATCTACTTTGAGGACAAAATGTTCACTTGCTGCCTAATATATCCCACTCACTCACAAGTGCCATGATGAAGAGATAATCAGCGTTATTCATTTCACTGCTTATAATATAATAATGCCATGTTGATGGATGGATGGATGGATGGATGGATGGATGGATGGATGGATCAGAGAGGGTATAATTGTAAGAAGTAAAAAACAACTCGATAAAAACCAAACATTGCAGACCATGTAAAATAGTACTGAACTTTAGAAAAAAAAAAAAAGGAATGAATCATGAAAATGTGCTAAATAAAATAAACATGAATATATGAATTATTAAATTATAAAAAAATAAATAATAGTGCTCTCTGTGCAGCACACAGTCTAACATACAAAAACAAACAGCATGTGGCATCAGTGATTCACCTCTAGAGGCCGCTCTCGTAATGGTAACTGACCAGAAGCCGGAAAAACTATTGGTATGGATTTTTGCTGATACAGTGCCTTGCGAAAGTATTCGGCCCCCTTGAACTTTGCGACCTTTTGCCACATTTCAGGCTTCAAACATAAAGATATAAAACTGTATTTTTTTGTGAAGAATCAACAACAAGTGGGACACAATCATGAAGTGGA
>JAAIIK010000090.1:3072631-3096714 GCA_014706435.1 Silurus glanis | reverse complement strand
ATAGATAGATAGATAGATAGATAGATAGATAGATAGATAGATAGATAGATAGATAGATATAAATAAATCTCCTTCACACTATATTGACAAAAGTATTGGGACACCAGACTTTCCCAGACATTCCCAGAGGTTCTTCTCCAAACTGTTGCCACAAATTAAGAGCCACACAATTGTCTAGAATGCCTTTGGATGTGGTAGCATTAAATTTTCCCTTTACTCGAACTAGAAGACCCAAACCTGTTCCAGAATGGCAGTGCCCCTGTGCAGGAAGTTGGTTGGAGTATGAGATCTTCTGAGCCCTGATCTGAAATCTACTGAACACCTTTGGGATGAATTGGAACGTGGACTGCACCCCAGGCCTCCTCACCTCAATTACACCAGTAACTGACTTTACTAACTGTATCTGAATGAACACAAATCTCCACAAGCACCCTCCGAAATCTAGTGGAACATCTGAGTGTAGAATGGAGGTTATTATGGCAGCAAATGGGGGCTACATGGGAAACAGAACTAAATGTTGGCTCTTATGTTCAGGTGGCCACAACCTTTTTCCTCCATATTACGTATACTGAATACCAAATCGCGATCATTTCTCTCACATAAACTCAACAATTAGAGCCAATTAGAGCCTCTCTACTCAGAGCAAATTTTTTATAAGGAAATGACACTTAGATTCACTTATACCTCACACTCAGAATGTGGTGACTCATTTCCGATGACAGCAGCTTGAACAAGTTAATATTATCGCACGTTATCTTTTCTCTGGTGACAGTAATACACGAGGTGATAATTAAAAGGGTTTCCATTAGCACAGACCTAAGGAAGGAGTCTCCAGTGTCAGGGCATTGAGTATGTGGTTTCTTTGTAATGTGAGGTGTTATGCTTTCCAGAGAGAGACAACAACAACAACCGCGATGGATCGTCCCGAACGTTAAACCTAGACGTGTATTTATTATGAAGCCGCTGATGTGATCCGATATTGTGAGCCGTGTTCCTGACATGTCCTTCCTACTGGAGGTGTCCCTCAATGATTCCTTCGTTCCTGGAGACCCTTTGGTAGGATTAGAGTGATAATGAACTCTACAAATGAAGGATTCCCTTAGATCAATGTGTGCTCAAGGTTCAAAAGATAATAAACCAATCAGATCTTTTGCAGTGTGAAGTCTTTTCCTTGTGTCAAAAAGGAGAAAGACTCACAGTGCTTTACCCTCCCCCATCTCTATCTGATGGGCTTTTACAGCGTTGCGCAAAAGGACTCCACCTGTGCAACTGACAGCTTGTGATCAATGATGGCCAGAGTGGACAAATAAACCAGGACTTCGTGTTTTTTTATTATTATATGTACCTAATAAATGTCTGAGACTCGCTGGTTTTTCACTGGATTCTATTGAACAGACGCTGAGCCCTGTATTGGGTCGGCTATATAACCTGTCAACTTCTCTGCTAGCTCAAGCTAATCAATCAATCAATCGATTCACTATGAATAGGCTGCTTTAACAAAACCGTGTTCGTGTGAAACATTTTATGAAGGTAAAAAGTGGAAAAAGGAGAGAGAGAACAGCTGAAAAAACAGAGCAGCTTCTTCCCCACCCCCATCCTGGCCTACTCAAACAATGGGCACCAACTGACAGTAGCCCCTGGAGCTAACGCTTAGCTAGTAATGCTAACAGGATGGATTTCCTTCTCCCATTTTGGCTTTTTTTTTTTTTTTTTTAACAGAGTTCTTTATTAAGCTGCATAAAAACAGGGTTTTTTTTTCTCAAACTCTGGACCTACCCCCAAAATCCGCAAGGACACCGCGGAGGTATAACGTTACTCGTCGGCTTGCTGCGTTCGCTCCCAGTGTCCCCCATGGTGAAGCGTGAAAATCGGCGATCTCCTCTTAAGAAAGACCGGGGATGCGCTAGCGGCCTGTTTGTTGTTGGGAAATTCCTCAGCCAGCCGTTTCCCGAAATGGCTTTGTAATATAATCCTGGGTTCCAAAAACAAAAATAAGACAACACACGACACCCAGGTCGTCAAGAACACGAAGTAATAATGATGTTTTCCGATTAAAACAAGGGGAAAAAGCCGTCGAGAAATGATGTATAGCCGCGTACAGTCCGCCGGACCGCACCGGGAGCCGAGGCCGATCAGCTGGAGTGTGAGCGCTACCAACACGTCCCCGGGGGTTTTCGCTTCATCTGGGGACAGTTACGCAAATGTTTGATTAGACCTATTTCCAGGTTGAACACAGCTCTAGTTTTGATTTATCACACATTCTAAAAATATGCGGGTGTCTATTAAAGGCGATTAAATTTGTCTCGAGTATTTAGTGGCCGCACTTATTGTGCACCCCCCGGAATAAATTGGAACAGCCCGATCTGTATTCCTTGTTTGTAAAGCGATTTGTGATTGAGAAGCTCTTCTGGAACAGCTCTGTTCATGGCTCCTCGTCCTCGTGTGAATTCATACATTTTACCATAAAAACATCAGTGCCATGGTATAAATACAAAAAAAAGTCAAACAAATCAATAAACATCAAGGATCACCATTTGATGCTTTATTTATTATTATAGCAGAGATGCCCAAATTAGGACCTGGGGGCCGAAGCTGCCCTTTGGTGCCCTATGATTCGGGTCGCCGTGGCATATATGAGAAAAGGGGAAAAATCTTATTTGGAAAAACTTGTGAAAAATAAGGACCATGTCTCTCATTATAGGTCGCTGAATAGCTGTATTTGGCATTGAACGCTACAATAAATTGGACTGTTTCTCATTGTTAGAGTTGTGGGACGACAGCATCCAGAAATCCCAGTTCACCAAACACCCTTTATATCTATGATCCCTACAGATCTGCTCTTTTAGCTGAGAAAATATGTTTTCAACCAGACTGTGTCTGAGAAACATCATCCCGATATTGAATTTCGCTCATTTAACATAAATATGTTAGTTAGTTAAAACAGTTTAATATTTATAGCTGCTGTACAGGGGCAATTTTTAGCTATACAATGCTCAGCATGATGCTACCATCACCATGTTTCACTTTGTTCATTTTGATAGTGAATAGAACATTGAACTCTACAATAAATCGGATTGTTTCTCATTGTACTATAAATTTCATTTAGTTTAGGTAGATTACAGAGTAATGTGTTGTATGTATTTATTATGAAATCATAAATAAGAGGAAAAACATCAACTTTAGTTTTAAGATAATGCTTGGTATGATTTATTTCCTTTGATCAATTTTAATTTCTGGTCCTTCTTAGGAAAAGGTTTGGGCACCTCTGTATTATATTATTTCTCCTTTATGTGTACACTTTGTCTCGAAATGACCTTTTGATCAAATTGCATTGCTGAAATGTAATGGAAATTGGGGAAAGGTCATAATTAAAAAAATTAAAGCTTTGCTTATGTGAAGATTCAATTCAATGTTATATAAAAAGTTAGTAAGGTGAAACCGTGAGTAAGTAATGCTCAGCATGACACTACCACCACCGTGCTTCACTGTGTTTATTTTGATTAGATTGTGCAATCACAACTAGCTAACATTTTTTTTTTTTTACAATATAGAAATATAATGTGTTTTTCCTCCATATTTTCACACATTGAGTTATTTTGTGTAGATTAATGACCAAGTCCCAATGAATTCCCTTCAGTTCCAGATTGTAACACAACAAAATGGGGAAACAATAAAGAGAGTTTATGAATATGTATTTAATCATTATACATTTACTCTTACACCCTGTGGTTGATCAGTTAATGATAAAACACCACATCAGAAAATATTATTTGTATATTACATCAGTCTTAACACACTGGCATGCTTCTGAACACGTTATTCATTCCAGCTATTTATTAGCCACATTTATTAGTAATTTACCATGTATTCCATGTAACTGTGAATCTGAAGTGTCTGCCCAATGAGAAAATGTAAAATGTAAATCTACTCTACTGTTTCTATTGTATTATGGGGTTTCTACATAATCCAAGGTTAATAATATAATAAAAAATACTAATGTGTTGTTATTTAAGAAAGAAAAATGTCAGAATGTTGATGTAAAGAGATTGTTGGCAAGGAGAAGCTTATTTTAAATCTTGAAAGGAGTCCTCAGGACCAGAAGCTGAAACCTTCAGGATGGAGGACTTTGCACTTTTTCTTGGTTACAGGACAATTTTTTTGGTCTACAAGAGAAAGAAAATTGAGAAGCCGATGAGGGAGTGACTGTTTAGAGTCGATATATTGTAATCCACTGCACCGCCAAATGTTTTATGAATTTCTTAGCAAATGCTCATATGTGTTATACCAACGATATAATCCATACCTGGTCAGAAGAAGCCAGTGGTGGATGGACTTGGCATCCATAGTGTGAACAGAAACATTTGGGCTAGCAGTAGTTAGGTTTACACAGTGGTTAATGAATGCACATTCAAGCTGAATGTATCTGGTAAAGTGGCCACGGGGTGAACGCATGCAAAAACAATCAATTTATTTCCAGTGTGTCACTTTCCTTTGCACTTGTTGCCTAGTCCAGGTTCAGACCTGGAAGCCTCCTGAGATGCACCAAAGAGATTCAAAGACGTATCTCCCCTTTCCCCCTTTCAACACACGTATACATGCCCAGCTAATAAATGAAGGACTTGATTTAAACACCAAGCTCACACGTAAGAGCATCCTGGAATTTTTTAAGTTTGAGTTTTCTCCTTTCCTTCTGCCTACACACTGGGTGTAAAGAAAAAAGGAAAGAAATAGAAGCGCATTCTCAAAGGAGATTTGATTCATTTAAAAGGAAGATACCAGGCAGTGGAGTGCACAAAGGCCTCTCTGAAGCAGTACAATAAAAAAAGACACAAGAGAAAATTCTGAAATATTAAATCTATCTTATTTATTCGCAAATTAGGTTTTATTTATTGATATTTTTTATTAAAATGGTCAAACAGAAATGCACGATGCATTAATCGCACGTTAATTAAATGAGTACCTGGCTGAAAGCGGTGCACAATGCTAGGAAAAAAATATTGATCATGTCACTAAATAGATTGAAACTAAAGTAACGAGCCTGGATTCAAAAAAATGTCAGAAGTAGAAAGTACAAATATTTGTAATAAAAAATGCAATGAATGAAAGAAAAAGTGAAGTAAAGTACTGACACCAGAAAGATCTACTTAAGTACAGTAACGAAGTATTTGTACTTCTTTACTTCCCATCTGTGCGACGGATCATCCGTCTCCATACCACCCTGTCCTCTTCATCTGCCGCTTTCAAATTAACCACCTGTATGTCTTCCCTCACCACATCCATAAACCTCCTCCTTGGCCTTTCTCATCTCCTTCTGCCTGGTACCTCCATCCTCAGCATTCTTCTACCGATATACCCTCATGTTTCAAAAACATTCTGTCTTATCTAACTAATAAATCAGATTTTACTTATCACATTTATAACAAAGCGACTGAAACCCTGTCCTGTAGCCTTGTGAGCTTGTTATCCATTAATCTGCTGATTAAAGCATCACTAAAGTGGCACAGACTACAGAAGGTTGGTGCACTCATCTCAATTAGAACCTGGCCGTCCTTCTTTTTACCGCTTCGCTTCACAAACATTCCACTGAGGATAAAAATAGCAAGCTTGTGTGAAGAAGTGAGACAGCTGACCATCTTTGTTCCCACATACCTGAATTAACTGCAAGAGAAGTGAGAGACAATAACTGGGATAAAGAAGGGAATTCTTCTCCTTCATGAATGCCAAGTATGTGAGACTAAAGAAATAGGAGTATGTACTCCAGAGTTGGAATAAGAAATAGTTGCTAGCTAATCATGGATTTTTATTTATCAATTGAATAAAAAAATTCAAGCAAGCATAAACCCGAACAAGAAGATTTTCTTTTACGTTCCTCAACAAAATGTTTTTACTTCGCTAAGCTCCTAATTTAAGCTCAGCACAAAGAAATACCTCTCTTAGGTCCTGGCGAACACATTCAAGGACACGGGTCAGTTAGTCTAAAAATCTAATTTCATACTGTACCGAAAATCACTATTCGTCAAATCATATTCTTAAAGGTTAGCGAGCGAAGTAGCATTCGCATAACCAGATAACCAGTGATAAAGCAGAGGTCACAGGAATGAAAAAATGGTATGATTGTATGTAGCGGAAGAAAAAGTTCTCACAGGAAAGTCAAACAAAAACAACGAAATCCTCTGGTGAGAGTTGAAGTGTTAGCACAACTTCATTCAATTATAAGTAGAACGTGATAAAAAGTTTGTAACTCGACTTTTGATTAACGACGTACTGAATTAAAGTACTGAAGTGAAAGCAGAACAAGGATTCACAATGGAATACGGAGATTCCTTTTCACCAGGGAATGAAGGAAAACATTAGCTAATGCTAACAAGCATTCGTTCGCAGTCTCTCACAGTTCTTTTTCACAGAAACCAAGCGAACTACATGCTACGTGACCCTCAAGCTAGCTTTTTGAAAAAGATTATAAAAAACAAGCAGGACGATGTTGAACAGTCGAACAATTAGTATTCACAGTACAGTGCAACCTCGATACTCGCGGGGGTTACGTTCTACGAGTAACCAAAAATCGTGAGGTTTGAGAGGGGAATTGTACATGTACTGTAGTGTAAACGCAACAAAAAATTGTGAATTACTTGTCAGAAATGTTTTATTTAGCACTTTAAATGAATAATACAATAAGAAAATAGTTTTTCAAACCTTTTTATGTAATTTATTAGTACAAATTAAAATGTTACTCCTAACTTTCGAGCCACTCGCGGCTTCTCGCGAATGATTTTTCGTGAATTACTCTCAGTCCGGATCCAAACGAAAAGTCGCGAACTATCGAGGTAGCGAGTGTCAAGGTCACGAGTATCGAGGTTCCACTGTGCTTAAGGTTTCCAAGTGAGGCAACATTCATAACCAGATAATCAGAGATATTGCAGACGTTACAGGAATGAAAACGTATGATTGTATAAAGCAGAACTTTAAAAGAGACTCGCATGAAAGTGAAATTTCAAAAGAATCAAAAACAGCTGAATCCTCTGGTGAGAGTTGAAGCGTCAGCACAAATTCATTCGAGTTGAAGTAGAACATGGTAAATCGAGGTTTTCAATGTTTACTTTTGAGTACAAATGTAAAAGTAGAAAAAGTCTTTACAATCAAATATGGAGCTTCTTTTTCCACCAAGGATTCAAGGAAAATATAAGCGAATGCTAACAAGCCACAGGTTTGATCGCAGTCTTTCACATGTTGGCTAGTATGCTAACAACTCTAAATAAGTACGCAGACTATGTGGAAAACGCTAATATACAGCTTTTAAATATGAATTTTGGTCACAAACAACTTTTAAACTAGTAGATAGCTAAGTGGCAGGTTATGCTACGAACATGGCGCTCAGCTAATTAAAGAGCTCCTTTAATTCTTTCACAGAAACCAAGCTAACTACATGCTACGTAACACTCAAGCTAGCTTTTCAAGGCAGATTCTAAAGAGCAAGGAAAGGAACATGTTGAACAATTGTGAATTCGTATTCACAGTAATTACGTTAACAAAAGAAAGTAAGTTTTGGGTCAGCGCTATTGAGCCGTGTCTGTAAAAAAAAAAAAAAAAAGGCTCTACAGCATTAGCAAAATATATTCATTTAAAAACCTTTACAACTTTGCATAACAAATGTGTGTGTGTGTGTGTGTGTGTGTGTGTGTGTGTGTGTGTGTGTGTGGGAGGTAAACGCCAAACACATACTGTAGTGTGTTTTAAGCCACAGTTCATTTGCATTCATTTCAAATAATCTAATAAATCCTCTCAGGTCAGTGTATGAGAGAGAGTACTAAATTCAAACTAACAACAAAAGGTTGATGTTGATGGATGTGAAATTTTTTTTTTTTGAAGAAAATGAAGTTATTAATGCTGCTCCATCAACATGTAAAGAGTCTCAGAAGTGGAACCTTGGAGCCTGTCGTTAATTTTGACCTCTGTGGACAAAGTTGGAAAAAAAACCCAACATGGACGCCCCAATATTCATCTTTTATTAGCAATTAGATTAGGTGATTTATTGTAACCAGTGGTAGATGTTTTCCTCCTCAGAACATCGATCTGTCAAAGCTTCAAAGCTAATGAGTCGGTATGTCAATCCAATTCAATTCAGTTTTATTTTTTCTTTACAAAGAGAAAGAGGTTATAAAGATAGAATTTATACATTTAGTGCCTATGAGTTTATCGCTATGGAAGTTTATGGCATGGAAAATCTCCCTGGGATGGTATGAGAAAGAACAATGAGAGGAACCAGACTCAAAAGGGAAACCATCCTCAACTGGGTGACACTAAACAATAAAAGCCTACTTGACTTGACGTGTTTGATGCTCGAAAAAGTTGAGAAGACCATTGGTAGTTCTCGACAAGGAATTCCAAGATCATCCTCGTGTAGTTTGCGTTTAAATACCAACGAAAAAACTCAAAACAAAGACATTAATGAGAAAATACACAGTTGGGAAACCTGTTCTATTCTAAAGACTTCACATGGAAAACTCACTGACACTGGAGACTCCTTCCATAATTGTTAAATGAACAATGGCTGAAACGTTGATACGTCCGCAACCTGTAAATAAGCTGATGATTAAAAAACCAGACACAGTCTTATAAACATCATACAGACCTGTGGTTTGACTTACCGACATTACTGAAGTGATGTCAGGAGAATTTAGACTGAGATTTGAGGGCTGCTGTGGTATAAAAAGAAAATGAAGATCAGGGGAGGTGGATCAAAATTTAGGAACCTCTGGAGAAAACCCAAACTTCACTTGGGTGCGCCATCTAGTGGTTTGACTATAAAACAACAGTTTTATAGTAAATAAGAATAACACAACCTTGTCCTTATACGGTCTTGTTTAGTATCGATAAATTTGCTCATCTATTTATATTATGTGTACTTTTATATACAAAGCATGGTACTACAACCTTGATTATCCTAAATGCAGCATTATACAGAATATTACATTGATTTCCTCTCCGAGTAATTGTTATATATTTAGTATATTAGTTTATATATTTTTAATACATGTATTTAATTATTTATTATAATTTATGTATTTAATTATAATATGTATTTTAAAAGAAAAAAAATTAATTACATGTTTCCGCCCGGTTTCGAACCGGGGACCTTTCGCGTGTTAGGCGAACGTGATAACCACTACACTACGGAAACGCCTAGCGAAGACCCTCCTGATATGAAAGATAATACAACAACTTGAAAGAAAATTCTACCAATAGATAAAGTTCAAACACTTTAAATATTTTTATTCGTATAACCGTTTTCGTTATTCCCAAAAATACGAATAAATGAATCGAGAAACGATTAAAACATCGTCCTTTAAATACTCGGTCATTTTTCATCAGATTTCTTCTTTCGGCTTCTCCCACTAGGGGTCGCCACAGCGGATCATCCTTCACCCCAACCACCTGCATGTCTTCCCTCACCACATCAATAAACCTCCTCTTTGGCCTTCCTTTTTTTCCTCCCTCCTGATATCTCCATCCTCAGCATTCTCCTACCGATATACCCCATGTCCCTCCTCTGCACATGTCCAAACCATCTCAATCACACCTCCCACACCTTGTCTCCAAAACGTCCTACATGCACTGTCCCTCTAATAAACTCATTTCTAATCCTGTCCATCGTCGTCACTCCCAACGAAAACCTCAACATCTTTAGCTCTGCTACCTCCAGATCCACCTACTGTCTTTTATTCAATGCCACTGTCTCTAAACCATACATTATTTTTATTACAGTAATAACTTCTAATCCTACACACCCTTCTGATCATTTCAATCTCCCTACATGATCTGTTCAACGAAGGGATTCGACCCAAAACCCACCCTCATTGTCTAACCCGAATAGAAATGACTGGTTTAAGATCTCACTGTGCCATATGAAAAATAAAAATAAAATAAAAGATAAAAAGGGGGATTAATTTTATCACCCATTTGTTCATTGACAACTTTATGTCAGAGTTTACCTCGAACATGACCTCCAGACATCGTTGAGTGCGACGAGAAAACCATATTCCACATTGTTTAATCAACAATACATGGACTGAATAGAAATTGTGGTTATACACAGACTATAGGAAATTGTAGACTTTAGATCGTAAGTGTAATGCTTCTCCACAGGATCGCAGTCTTTATATGATAAAACATCTCGATATGCAGTTATACAATCCAGTACAAAAGGCCAGAGTAAAACAGGTACACACTCTGATTCGCATCTAACACTGTTTGATCAGATCCCGAGTCAGCAAATGAGTTCTTTTAGTTGTATTCAAAATTTTTTTAGACTCAAACATCTCAAGGGGCAGCTTGTGCTTTGCCTTATTCAAAAAAAGCGTCAAAAAAAGGAAGAGGCTGGTGATACCTGCTATAACGTAAGTGATAACAGGGACAAAGTGTTTTACAGTTTCATTACGTTGTATGAAATTACCACCCTGGCATTTTTCATGTATCTTATTACCCTGTCTATAAGCAATAAGAACATTGTAAAACAATTCTGGGTATTCTGCATTTACACTCTCTCTCTCTCTCACACACACACACACACACACACACACACACACACCCACACACCTTTTTAACCCTGCTCTTTCTTGTCTACATTCTATGGAACTCCAGTTTTTTGTGTCTGTTGTGTCTTACTGTCTACTATTTGTAATATATATATATATATATATAAAAAGAAAGCAATACTCATATTTTGATATTTTCACTTCTAATATCATGCATTCTTCCAGGAAAAAGGGAAAAAAAAAAATGATGACATTCATTAAAAGTGATACCCACAATAAAACAAAACAAAAGACTCAGAAGATTGTGTAGTAGATGGAACAGAATAAACAAAATGCCTATATACAGCAATGCCTTCATAAATACCACCATCATCATCATCATCCCCTTTACTAGAACTAAACACCTTCATAATAAATATATTTTTTAGATACTATTAGCAGCACGTGACGCTGGAACACAATCCTACGACATAAGCGTCTGGTGTGTTTGAGCAAAAAAAAAAAAAAAAAAAAAAAAAAAAAACACGGCAAGATTCACATTCCTAATGTGTGCAAAGATGAAGTGGAGGATCTCTGGGAGGAGAGGCCCTGTGGCTGGGAGTGCTGAGCATGCTGGGTACTGTGGTTTGCGTTTGGGTGATCCAAGCCCGGTGTGCCCTCTTTGACCTCAGTGTCCAGCTGAGCCGGGCATTCAAAGTGCACACAGTGAAACACCTGGAGTAAGACACAACAAGAACATTCCTCTTTTACCACAGAAATTTCCATAAATTAAAAAACACCACTTTTTTCTGTTTATAATTTCGGTTAATATTGTGCAGCTCCTGTTACTACAAATGTTATTACATTAACTATCAGAGATCGACCGATTAATCAGCACAAATTGTTGAAACCATGCCGATTTTTCCATACCATTTTTCTGGCTTTCTGTCTGCTGTCATTATGAAAGCGCCATCTAGAGGCAAGTCACCGACACCACATGCTGTTTTTTTTTTTTTTTTTTTTACAACCGAGTATGCGTGCTGCACGGCGAGTGCAATATTTACTATTTATGAAGAAGATTTATACTATTAATTAATATAGTCATATTTATTTTATTTAGCACATGATTCAGTACTGTTTTTATGTTTGTAATAAAGTTCAGTACTATTTTACACGGATTGTTATTAGTTTTTTCAAAAACTAGCGGTTGATTAAGTGATTATCGGGAAGTACGATCAAACCTAGCTATCGGTAAAATCCACAATCTCTATTAACTTTTGTATTAATTATAACCATCTGTTCCTTCAACCTGACAGATTCTGTCCTCACTTTTACATTTAATAATTGCAAGTCATCCAATTCTTGAGAAAAAATGCTAAAAAAATCCCTCAAATGGTAACCTTATTCTCACCTCATTTGCAGTGTTGTGTGTCCCCACAATGCGAATGAAGGAAGCTGGCTGTCTTTCAAAACGCAGAGTCTGCCATGACCTATGTAGAAAAGACAAAGAGTTTGAGTCAGTTACTTAAATGTACAAAGGGACAAAAAATTGTGGACACCTGACTGGGAAGATGTACTTGTGGAGATTTGAGCTCTTTCAGGCACAAGTGTGTTAGTAAAGTCAGGTACTGATGTAGGTGACGGGTGTCAGTGTTCACATTCATCCCAAACGTGTTCAATAGAGTCAGAGCTCTATAGCAGGAAAAATCTAATGCTACCACATCCAAAAGACAAACTATACAAATGCGTGCCTCCAAATTGTAGAGTCTGAGCAAAAGGTCACGTGTCATGTGCAATCACAGATTGAGAATAAAGGTTTCAGTAAAACCCCTTTATATATGATACCTGCTGAAAAAGCTCACCTGCATCCCACTCGAGTGCGATCCACCACTCTGACCCAGTGCTGCTGATTAGCGGAGAGCTCCACATAGTAACTGTAACTTCGCTCATCACAGTCCCACAACAACAACCTACAAACATATACAACATTATATATATATATATATTTAATATACTGTATAATATTACCAAGTCATATGATCCTACTCTAATTTTTCCTATTATTTCCAACTGAAATGTGCCAGATGACCTATCTCTATCAGAAACCAAAATGACATGCAAATCATTTTCAGAAAAGCTTAACGGAACATTTCTAGACTCTCAAGTCTCCGACTCTGAACTGAATTGGCTTTTTTATTGATTGTTTTTGTTGCAGAAAGATGAGATGATGGCCACGATTGTACCTTATGGAGCTGATTAGGTAAGGCTGGGCGAGCTGGATGACGATGGCTCCGGAGCCCAGCTGGTGGCAGGTGTATCCCGAGTCCCAGTCGTAGTGGCTTGTGTCTCCGTTTAACAGGGCATTTCGACAGCGGCTCACGCCTTCCACCACACTCGCACACGTCTGCACCGTCGCTATGTTCTCACTGGGGACTAGAAAAAGTCATTCGGAGTAACTACGGGAGTCTATAACGCTATATAAACCTGTCAAAAGTTGACCGAACAAATCTATAAAATATCCCGATGTTCCACTTTAATATCATTGAAGAATAAAAAAACCTTCCTTATCATTTCAGCTTTACAATAACAACTGAAATACTATGCCAGGCTTCTTTGAAATCTCACAAAGATCCTCTTTACTAGTTGGAGTTTTCTTGCTTGTGATCCAGTTCATTCCAGAGCAGTTCAATAGAATTTAGGTGCGGTGACTGGGCAGGTTGTTCCATGATAGAGATCACGCCGACTAACCGTTTGCACTCTAAATAACGCTTACTTCGACGTATGCTTCGGCTCATCGTCTTGTTGTAAGGTGAAGTCGGTTCCAATGAGACGGAATTGCATGGTGTAATGGTGAAGTATGGAATGGTATCCATGTTGGTTCCTTTTACCCAGAATAAGTCTCCAAGCTTCCCTGCTCCAAAACAACGCCACATTTTGGACTCCACAGAACTTTCTTGCAATCATTCACTGTACAATTATTGTGTGTGTTTCTGCATTTAACTAAGAAACAAAAGGAACCTACTGTCTGCAGGAGAATACGGACCATGAAGTCTACCATTTATTGCTATTAAAGTGATACGGACAATTAATATTTTTGAAAAGTTTTCAGACAGTGTGCTTGCACCTTTCTCTGGAACCGTCATATAATCTTTACTCGTTTCTTGCCATTTCTTTTTAGACGTAAATAAACATTTAATAAATAAACAAACATAAAATTTTTTTTATTAATTTATGTATTAATCTTTCGAATAATACATAAATATCAACCAGGTTACCCAGAAGGCCGCTCTCCAGGATGAAAGGATGCTGTGTGTACATACACTCCAGAGCCACCAGATGGAAGACCTTGTTCACGGTGTTGTGTGTCCCAACAACACGGATAAACCTGTACAAAAACGCCATTGACACGAGGCAACACGTTATTGACTGCACTAATGATACAAAGTGTGAAATGTATTACCATTCAGCCAAATGTCAATAAATGTTCATTATAAAGTAATAATCATTCATCATCTCAATGATAAGTTGAGATGCACGTACTAAACGGATTTCATGTCTTATCCTATAATCCTGTTTGTTTCGAATCACGCTGCTGCGCTACTTGCGCCACTAGGTGGCAGTGTTTCATCTGTGCAAAATAACATTAACCTGCAAACACGGGGTTGGAAATAGAGGGTCTGCCAGGAGCGACACAGGAACTTGGAGTGATCCACCACACGCACCCAATCCAGCTCGTCCATAGACACCTCGATGTAGTACGAGTAAGATCTGAGAAGGATAGAACAGAGTTAGATTCGATTTCTTGGGTATCTTTTAAATTTTTTAAGCCAAATATTAATTAACAAAATTAATGTTAATAAAAACAACAACAATGTTAAAAAGCATCAAGGGTGTGTACATTGTGTTTATTCAGTTTTTTGTTTTGCAATTAAACCAAATGCGAATTACAACGATTTCGATCCTTTTTTCGATTGAATATTGAAAGCGCAAAAAAAAAAAAAAAAAAAAAAAAAGGGTTTCAATCACTATTTTACTTTTATATTGAACCACAGATTCCCCTAACGTATTTGGGGCGAGCTTTATTTATCGACATAGCATAGAAGAAAAACAGCGGCTGAAACAAATGCTGGAAATTGCCATGGGCGGAACTGTTCGTCTTTCAAAAAATAAATGTAATAAAATACACTGAAACTTAAAAAGTTTTTTTAAATAAAAAAAGTTTTTATTCTACATTTCTAGCCCTTTACCAGTTGGTCATTTGGTATTTAAAGTAAGTACAGCAAATCGGAGAATCTGAAGGAAAGCTGGCACAAGCACAACTATCAAACCAGTGACTATAAAAAAACCCTGGACCTGTGAAGCTCCTTCAAACCGATTTCTTTTACCTGCTGTCTTTATCCCAGAGCAGCAGGCGGATGTGGTTGATGATAGACGGCTGGCCCAGACGGATTTGGATTCCTGCACTGCGTCCGTCCTCTTCTATCGGATGCCTGGTAAAGCCATGGTCCAGGTCGTAGTTCTGAGTGTCTCCGTCCAGCAGAGCCGACTTCAACTCCCCTTTAACTACCACGGCGCCGTGCTTCATTGTGGCTATGTTCTCTTCTGGAACTACACACACACAAGAATAGACTTAGAATCACAGCAAAAGCATAAAAAAAATTCAAAAGTAGGCGAATGTTTAAGTATTTGTAAAAGTGGGCTCTTAAAGAAGTCTAAAGGTGTGTGGATTTTTCAATAAGCACAAACTTGTGGTCAAGAACAAACAAGAACCGCAAAGTACACAGACTGTACGTGTGGGTACTCGAGTGCTGTTTGCTTTTTATTTCATGCGTATTCTACAAGACGAAACTCTACGGTGATGTTGATTTAATCCTTTAACCTCTCAAAAGGTCGTATCCCGATCTCCCCTGATAACAGGAATTTAAACGTGACATACACACACACACACACACTGTTTTGATCAATCTCATGTTAATCTCGAGTACCTATAGAGTAGTAATGCATCCTTTATATCTCTAGTCTTAGCTCGATCAGATTTATAAAACGAGATACAGCTTTACACTTCTCTGAAAACCCCTGGAGGTGTGGCTGTGGGCGGAGCTAAAAGAGTCGCGAGTGTGCGCATATTTGATCCGGAATCAGATCCCGAGTCTGAACTTCAAGAACAGCAGCAGCAACGACGATTTCAGCAGGATGCGTCTATATGGTGTCTATATGGGAAGTGCTAAATAAGGTTCTCCTTTCCTCACATCCAAAAACACACTTCTTTGAAGACGTTCTTCTGCCGACGACTTCTGTAACCGAATGAAGCACGGTGGTGGGTGTGCTCCTGCTCGAGCTCGAGCTCCTGCTCTGGTGCTCTGGTGGCTGCGTGTCCATACAAAGAATGCTTGGAAGAAAAAAAACTCTGAAACTCCCACAGGAAGTGTATTTGGCACAGAAATACTCCGTCATAGATCCAAGTTGTTAGCTTGGTGGCTAATATTCCATCATTTGTTTGGAATATAGAGTAAATACCGAGCATGCCGCGGTAGTTGAGCTCCATGTCCCTCCTCTCCGAGCGAGTCTGGATGGCGTCGAGCAGCTCGTCGGCGCTCAGGAGGCCAGAGGGCCGGACCACGTTCAGCATTTCGGTCAGGCTCATTAAGGGCAGCCGTACCGCTGACATCACATCGCGTGCTCCGGGGTCCTCGCTGTTCTGTTTGCACCAGCGGCATAGCGCCTGGAAGATCTCCCTCTCGCTGGCCGCGAACGAATCTCGCCGCACCACCGTCAGCAGGGCAGACTGAGAAACAGAGAGCGAACGACACAAAAAGTCAGAGGGTCAAATGTGAAGTTCACGATCAAATTTCTGTCAATCCTGCTACCTATTAACCTTAGTATCAGTTATCACCAACTTTCGTTTTCCTATACTGCATATGATGAAATAACGTCAGCCTGTTGCCTGCTTAGTACAAATTACACACTTTTATTTATTTTACTTATTTATGCTTATTAAAAAACAATAAATCCCCTTCAAAAAATATTTGATACTAGTACTGATACTACTAATAATATTAGATAAATTAATTAATCCCCTTAAATGGGTGTCAAATAAATTTTTTACTACAATTATTATTATCAGTAGTAGTAATTATATATATCAGTATATCAGTGCGTCTCCTTGTCGCTAACCTTGGAAAGTGCGAGAAAGCTGTCGGACTTGAGCACCTCTACTGCGTGCCGGTCCATGTAGGAGCAACATGCCTCAGCCAGGCTGCTCAGGTGGTACAGACTGGCCACGTCGAAGATCAGACTCACGTTCTGCGCGTTGAGCAGCGTGCGCAGGTAGTCACAGGTGGAGGCCTCCAGTGGCTGCAGGCCGTAGCGGTGTGCCAAGCCTAGGAAGTCCAGCAGCGTTTCCTCTTTTGCCTCGCTCAGGATGGCTCGGCCTGTGTACAGATAGCGCAGGAGCATGGAGAACGCTTCCTCCCGGGTGTCCTCCAGACGGACCTCGGCTTGCGGCTGAGACTCCCTCATCCCGCCATACAGCAGGGCTCTGATCAATGAGGAGCAGGGAAAGAAGTGTGTTGGCTGCAAGCTTGAACGGCTGGTATATAGTAGTATTATATCTGGTGTTGTTTTATGGAGCAGTAGAGGTCGACCGATTCGTCGGTTTTGCTGAATTATCAACACAACAATTAAATACTGAAAAAAAAAATAATAAATCGGCAAAATCCATACGAGTAGTTTTTCCGGGTTAAATCTGTTGCTGGAGCGGCCAAGAAAATAATTATATAGTACAAGAGCGGCCTCTAGAGGCGAACTACTGATGCACAAGACACAAGTTCAAATTTCCATACAAAATTCCAAAAATCCATACATATAGTTTTTCCGGGTTGCGTTATACAGTACGAGAGCGGCCAATGTAGGTGAAACACTGAGACCACGATCTGTTGTCTTTTTTTAAGCATTTTATTTCGGATGTAAATGTTTTTATTTATTTGCGGTGTGACTTTTTGTTTCAGTTTCAATGCGTATATTTTTGCTCAATATTTATTAATATATTTATTTAATAATTTAATTTATTTTCATTATTTTTTTTATTGAGGTCATAAAGTACAGTAATATTTTATAGTGTTATGTTTGTTTTGTTTTAATCCTGTATCCATTTTTTTTTTTTAAATCCTTTGATTGATTGGACATCGGCAAGTACGATCCAACCTTGGTACCGGTAAGATCCACTATTGGTCGACCTCTATTGAGCAGGTGATCACAAGATATTTCACAAAAGTGAAGTGTTACCTGAAGTACTGACAACGAGCAGCCAGAATGACCCTGTGAGCAGGAAACCGCTTTTCCTCCACGAGAAATGTAACGTCGCTGTATTCCTCGGCGGGCACCAAAGCTGCCAGCTGCTCGGACAGGAGGTGCATGTGGTCGACCTCAGCCGCCGAGCCCAGCGGGCGTAGAGGGTGGCTGTCGCTCATGGCTGCCACTTACATCTATTGTAAAAAAAGATGTTGACCTTTTTGATTACTGGGATGTAGAATAATCAAGCAGCGTTCACCCCGTTAAACAATGGGGATATGCTTTAGAATCTAATCATTGGGTTATCATCAAAAAATGCTTATAGCAGTAAAGGCTGACCTGATACACAAGTTCTTTTCATCTATTGTGCTTTTTTTGGTAATATGAGCATCATCATCATAAGGGCAGCATGGTGGAGATACTGAGCTCGGGTTACCGTCTGAGCAGTGTTTCACAAGTTCCCACAGCGTTCCTGTTTTTCTTTCACTCTCTCTGTAAATGGGTTAGCTATGCTAAACTGCCCATAGGTGTGAGAGAGTGTGTGACGGACTGCGTCCACGGTCTGAATTCCTAACTAAATATGATAATGTGATTTAGTTAAGAGTGATTCTGATAACGCATATCATTGAATAATGATGGTAAATGTGTTACTTCAAAAGATAAAGCTTAGTTATTGCATAGCTGTGTGCCTTTTAGGACCTCTAAAAGGGGTGTAATTGCTATGAAATAGTATTTCAGCCACCCTAGATTGCCACCCCAGCATCACCATGGGGTATAACTTGGCAACCCCAATTGTAAAAAGCTGTCAAAGCTTGAGAGGCTTTTCACTTGTGACATTTACCAATTTCACAGTGAAATTGTTGTTTGCCATATCCCAGATGTTAGGATTCTGGGTTCAGCCATGATACAGCGTCCCTTGAGCACACAGGGTTAAGGGCCTTACTCAAGGGCCCAGGGTGGCAGCTTGGCAATACTAGGACTTAAATCTCTGAACCTACCAATATCTGTAATCTACAACCGTATATACCTTTCTGTAAAATGCCTAAAGACCCACATAAATACGAAGACTTATTCTATGGCTGAGATCTTTCCAGCTCAACCCATTCTGTAGACAGGTTTCAACTGGGCTACAACTGGGAGGGATTTTAACGCGTGACCTGGCAACCTTGAAATCAGACACAAGCACTTCCTTATTGTACAGTCCCCAAATTCCAGCATAAATGTGTATTTGCGTGGATGTAATTATAACTTTTTTAAACCGACATCTCTAATAAGATGATGATTCACATAAGCATATGTAACTACCCAAATGAAACCCTAAAAAGCAGAGATATAAACGAATATTCCTGAACCCGCCGCCATTTTAATTTCAGGCGATCAGGAGTAGCCAATAGCGTTCTTGATATAAGTTGACAGACAGCAAAAAGGACTAGTTGCAGCCAATCAAAATGCAGGAGGCGGGACATGTCAGAATCAGGAAAGCTGTTAGGGAAAAACAACGCAAATTCACCTCGGAGCTAATAGCAAGGATTATAAATCGTGTTTCAGTATTTATTGTGTATTAAAAGGGAATAAATAAAGGGAAAATAAAGGCTGGAACGGTTTAAATGCAATTTAAATGTGTTTAATTTATATAAATTCAGTAATGGGGTTTGTCCAGCTCTGTATACGTACATATTGGAATAAATCGCTTTACTTACCAATCAGGAAAAGCAAGATCCGTCTATTCTTTGTGTGAAAATCGATAATTTTGCGATAAAGCTAATTAAATGGAAGGCTTTAAAAAGGAAAGGTCCTTTATATAGATTTCGCAGCCCCGAGCGCCGAACGGGATGTTTTCAGAGAAAAGGCGCCGCTTGACAGATCGATCATATCGCCCCCTGGTGGCGAGGAGCGCAGACCAGTATTCAGCTGTCAATGCAATACATCACCGAGGCCGCCATGTTGGAAAGGTCCCAGGTTAATTTCCCCCATTGGCTTTCACAAATCTGGTTTTATTCACAGCTGATATTATTGTGCCTCAACAGGTTTTCCCTGGACACTTTATTTGGAAACACCTTACTACTGGAAAGTTCATACATTGATCCAGTCAGCCAATCGTATCAAAGACATACATTCATCTAGAGACAGGACTTCAGGGCAACCCTTCACTTTGAACCACAAAAATGTGATGTCATGAACATAGACTGATTATTAATTCAAAAGGGACATTCACAAATCATGTTTTAGAGAGTATTTTTGCAAGCAGCATATCATTACATAATGGTAGCTGTGATGCCTCGGACCAATGCCTCACCCCCACCTCGGTGGTAGTTTAGTGCTTAAGATCCAAAGGTCCTGAGTTCAAATCCCAGTCACACCAAACAGCAACTCTTTGAGCAAAGCCCTTAACCCCATAGCTGCTCAGATGTATGGCTAGAGTTCACTGGACAGGTAGAGATGGGGAAGTAGGTAGTTCAGTGGTTGATTACTAATCAGGAGCTCAGGGGTTTAAGCCCTGGTATTGCCAAGCTGCTTTTGATCAATGCCCTTAACCCTTTGTGGCTACCTCCAGGGTACTGTATCATGGTTGACCCTGCGCTCGATGCCAAGAAAGAATTTCACTTGTGCTGTACAAATGACAATGATTTTTTTTTCTTTTTGCAATACAAAGGGCTGCTTGTGAAAGGGCCAAAGTCTGTCTGTCTGAACCCAAGAAATAAAAACAAACTATATGTACCATATTGAAATTGCATTGCGTAATTTTTTCCGTTTTGCATTGAATCACATTTGGTTGAATCAAATCGAATCGCACTGCAACGTAATAGTGGAGAATTGGGTCACATCATTAATATAAATAAGAAAAAAACAGGCATTTGACAAGCAGTATTTAGTTTTATTGTTTGTATCTACTATTAATGTAATAGAGAGAAGTAGAAGAGAGCTTTATAATAAAATAAAATTTCTTAAACAAATGTAGTGTGCCGTGTTAATGAATTCAATTGCCAATTAATGGACAGGAATGACTATACAAGCTGTTCATGTAAGTGCTGTTTGTATGGTTAGTTTGTAATACGGGTTTCATTAGTAGTGTCTAATCGTGTCAGTGATGAGTTTCATGATGAAGCTCGTCGGCTCGTCTCGGCTCTTTCGGTCATTCAGCACCGGCTGCACCTCGCAAGCTGCTCCTGATTGACCCTCTCCGCCAAAAGAGGACCGTGTGTGAGGTCATAAAAGGACGGCTCAATTTTTTTCATTCGTTCTCTTTTTGTCAGCTTTCTCTGTAAACGCCTGCGCTGCTGATCGCGGGGTCGCGGCGGCGTCCTTACGAGGTGATGGACACCATGCTGTTGGGGCTCAGAATCTCAATCCAGTAGCCGTCTGGGTCCTGAATAAAAGCCAGACCTTTCATTTTACCTGAAACAGGAGACAAGGGAGCCAGTGAAATGAAGAAATATAGAATATGACTGAAATATAGAGAGAGCGAGAGAATCACAAAAAACACAGTGGAAGAAGAACGGATAAAACTAAAATCAAAGCAAATACATGTGGGGAAAAAAATGAATAAATAAATAAAGAGCAATATAAAGCAACTGAAAAAGCAACTAAAGAAGAAAGAAAATGAACAGAAAGAAAAGGAAAAGAGAACAAACAAACAAGAAAAAGTACGATCAAGAAAAAAGAGGGGAGAGAAAAAGAGAAAGTGGAGGGGGAAAAAAAATGAATGAAAAGAGAAAGTAGGAAAGAAAAGCAAAAGGCAAAAGAATAGAAAGAAAAATACACAGTGACGAAGAAAGAAATCAGTAGAAGGAAAAGCTCAGTGACGATTTAAAAGAGAAATAAAGGAAGTGTTGAAAAATAAAACAAAGAAAGAATGAAAGGAAAGACACAAAGGCATAAAACAAAGGGAGATAAAGAAAGGCAGCTAGATAGACAAATAAAACTAAACAGAGGGGAAGAAGAGAAAATCACCATCATCAGGCTTTTTAACAAAGGTCACTCCCTGCTCCTCGAACAGCTTGCAAGCGGCGTGGACATCTGGCACAGCGATTCCTATGTGGCCTGGAACAAGGTAAAAAACACACACAATTTACACACTGATCCTCAACGCAGAGTCTTTCCCTCTCCTTTTGACCTTCTTATATGGAGTAGAAAAAACTCTGAAGACCTGCTCACACAAAAATGTCTATCTGTGTCACAATTTTAATTTCCTGTTTGTGGTAAAATGTGAGGTAAATGGTGCTCGATGGTGCGAAAGTCATCGCTGGACATTCGTTCTTCTCAGCAGTCCATAAGAAGCAGTTGATTTCGCTCAGGCGAGCGTTTTGATACGTCACATGCCCATGTTGCCGCGAGTTTAGAATTCACTGAATTTAAAATAAAATGTAATTGTAAGCTTGAGTAGTGTACGTAGGGCTGAAACGATTCCTCAAGTTACTCGATTACAAAAATTCTATTGGTCAATTTAACTAAACATGGAGCACTGAGTTTCCCCACGGACCATTATTACTGGCGCACCATCCGCCAAACTCTGGAGCTCTTTGGACAGGTAACACAGAAGATGCTGCCGAATGAAAAATGGAGGAACGGAGAGAAAACAGCGAGGGGTTAGGAGAAGATTCAGGCCAAAGAAACTGCCAGAAAGTTTCCAATGTTTGTATTTTGATATAATATGGCAATTAAATTCACTAAATGGGTTTAGTTTTCACTGATATTCTTGTATGCAATTTTAGCAAAAGTTTTGCTCTTTAATAAAGAAAAAGTAACTTCTTATCGAATACTCGATGGAATAATCGTTAGAATACTTGATTACTAAAATGATCGACAGCAGCAGCCCCAGTACATAGCATTCATATCGCATGTGGTTGATATTAAAGGGCCAATTCATTGGTTTTGTCGATTAATCGGCACCGAAATTTGATTGCTGTAACTATCGGCAAAAGTTAATACTGATAGTTTTTCCGGGTTCCAGTCCCCTGTCATTACAAGAGCGGCCTCTAGAGGCAAATTACTGACACCACGTGCTAATAATAATAATAATAATAATAATAATAATAATAATAATATTATTATATAAATTTAGTATTTATATAATAATATTTTTTTATTAATATAATCATTTATTTAATTTAAAACTTATTATTATTATTATTATTATTATTATTAATAATAATAATAATAAAGCTCAGTACTATTTTACATAAAGTTTCCCCCCCACACTATCCATTTTAAAAACTACCCCATTACCTGCAAGTACAATCTGACGAGACATCAGGACTCACCAAAACCTCGAGGGTCTGAGTTTCCGTTATGGTAAGACAGGCTTTCGTCTGTCTCCGAACCCCAGTTGCTACAAAAAAGAAAAAAAAAGTATCAGTAAGAAAAGTGGAATGAACGACTGAAAAAAAGAGAACGGAATCTTTTTAATATAACTGACGCACTTACTGCGTGAGCTCGATGGTGGCTCGGCGTGAGAAAGTCCACGCCGTCCTCTCTTTGACGTCAGCCGGGATTTCTTTTTTGTCCTCGTAACCCACGAAGTAGAGAGAAAAGCGCATGGAGGGGAAATCGAATTTCTGCAGCAGGCTGTGAAACAAATGCGGCGTAAAAAACATATAATATAAATATATATATAAAATCTTGTGACAAACCTTATACCCAGGTCTAATGTTTCCCTAAAGCCTGAGGGGGTTGAACAGAACAGGTCTCCAGGTGCGTGCTTAAACACATCAGGTACCATAAACTGGGTATGAATCTGCATTAAGCAGTTCCATTAGAATGGCAGGAAAAGACATGATTGTTTTGTGTGATTTTCTGGATTGCAGGAAAGTGCTTGTTTGCAATAGATGGATATTTTATTATAGAGTTTTAATGACCAAATCCTGCTCTAATGTCTTGCCTTCACTTTAAGTACCTGCTTATTAGCTAATTTGTTTTGACTACATGTTTATTAATGCATGCAATCAAATAGGGATTTGCTCACTTACAGTACAAACATGCAGTGAGTAAAAATTTTAAAAAGTACTTTTATTCCATACAAATAACCTGCACAATATTAAGAAAGGAAGGAAGACCGATAGATAGAGACAGACAGATATTAGGTTGATAAGTAGACAGACAGACATTAAATAGATAGATGGACAGACAAACAGATATTAGATAGATTGATAGACAGACAGATAGACAGACAGATAGATGGACTGACAAACAGGTATTAGATATATTGATAGACAGACAGATAGATAGATAGATAGATAGATAGATAGATAGATAGATAGATAGATAGATAGATAGATAGATAGA
>JAAIIK010000090.1:3057624-3072621 GCA_014706435.1 Silurus glanis | reverse complement strand
AGATAGATAGATAGATAGATAGATAGATAGATAGATAGATAGATAGACAGATAGATAGACAGTCCGATAAACAGTCCAATAGATAGACAGATAGATAGATAGATAGATAGATAGATAGATAGATAGATAGATAGATAGATAGATAGATAGATAGACAGATAGACAGATAGGTAGATAGATAGAGACAGACAGACATCTTGGTTTATGACATGGCCTTGACGTCATTAAGGAAAAAGAAAACGTTTTGGAAAAGGGACGTCCGGTTCGAAATTCTTCTACACATTTGGATGAGTCTCGTGTTGGTCACTTTACAGGCTGTCAAACTCCCAACATTTCCAGTGGACGAGCATAAAAAAAAATAAAAAAATCCTACAATGCACAGCAAAAACATGGAAACGTCAATGCTCACTACATTCGTTAAATGGAAATGGGATCATATTTTCATCAAGAATCTCAGCTCGGGAAAATACAGCCGTTTACTGTTTAAGCTCCTTCAAAGTGTTGATTTTTTTAATCATATCTGGAGTGTTTTTTTTTTTTTTTTTTTTTTTTTTTAAACAGCGACTGATGACGTAATTGGAAGGTTGTTCGTCTGTTCGGAAAAGGAAAAAAAAAAAGAAATTGCGTCATCGACGTTCCAGGGTGTAGATTGGAATTCGTGAACACAGTCTACTGATACTGACTTACGGCCTAGAGAGCTGTTTGAGCTGCACCCAAAGACACTAAGGGCCACTTTATATCCTGGTGGTAGCTATTTACTCATTAGAGGCCATCAAAATAAAAAGGAGAAGAATGAATGAATAAATAAATCTAAAACACTTTACACACCGTTTGATGCAACATTAATGCCGCTCTACTCTTTGCGTTGACGTTACAGAACTTCCCTCATGTGTAAAGAAATTAACTCAAGCATAGACAGGATTATCATGAATTCCAACGTGTCCGGACATGAAGTGTGGAACACTATACACAATGTACGGAACTATAGAAAAGAAAAGCACTCGTCGTGTGAAGCAGCCAGACCGAAGATCAAGACTGGCCGCATTCCACAGCGACTGTGAGAGAGCCTGATTACCATACCATTACCTTGTCTCTAGGAATGATCTGGTCTCCACTGTGTCTTGTTTCAGATTGACTTTTGAGACATGAGGCACATCTGTTCTTAATGCAAATAAATACGCATGATTGTCTGTTCGGCCATCTTTAAACATGGCGGGTTTTTTTTTTTTTTTTTTTTTTTACAAGCTGCAAATCAGACCAGAAAGGGTGGAGAACATTTTTGGAAATCGCATCTGAAATTCTGAGAAACCGTCCCCTTTCTGACTAAAAGTATCTTTAAGGTAAGATACGATCGAAATTCTACTGGCAGATTCTACTCCTTCGGGGTACAAGAAAAAAAAGAAATATTGAAAACTAATTGAATAGTAAAGGAAATATTATAAATGTATACAAATGTATTAAAAAAAAAATGAAAAGTGCTAGAATTAAGAACATATTGCAAATAACATGGTGTAATATTGCACATTGTATTGACGTACATTGTAATTATTATTGTAAAAAGTCCAACAGTCCAATAAACTGCCACCAGCTAAACAAATTTTTCACAAATCCTGTGTCTGGAATGTGTTTCAGTGTCCATGTTGTCGCTCCTGCGTCACCTAGCGCGCTCGTATCCCACTCGTATTACCTCTAAAAAGCACTTTTGGAACCATAAATATTCATTCGCTCATCAGTAACAGCTAAATCCTGACTAACAGTAATAACCAGAATCCGTAATGCAAATCTCCATTATTTATTACCGATGTACGCATGAAGTAAATCGGGATCGGCGACATTCCGACGTGGCGGAACGCGAAACGCTCGCGACACTTACGTCATTCCTAGGATGCGGGTGTAGAAATCCAGCGATTTAACCGGGTCTCTGACTCTCAGCATCGTCTGCTGCATCATGAAATCCTATGCCGAAAACAAACAAATGATCCAGATTAAGAAATCAAGACTTTGCAGCATTTTAACGTGTGATAAAAACGGGTCAAATAACCGAACACGTATAATCATAACAGGTTTGATGAAAACGCGACAATACAAAGCTTGACGTAGATAAATGATGCCGATCAGTAGCATCTTTGGTGTATTGTGTGTAGTTCAGTTGTGTGTATTGGGTTATTAGGTTCACTGCTGAGGAAAAAAAATAACCATAAGCCACAAAAAATATATTATTGCCTCAGGAAATGAACAAGAATAAAAGAAAAAAAAAAAAAAAAAAAAGATAGTGACTGCTTTTCCATTCGAGTCCTTTAAATGTATAAGACGTGTGTACACACATGCGGATTTTAGAGTCAATGCTGTTCAAGGTTGACGAGCTTCTAAAAGGAGACCAGACGTTTATCTTCGAATACGAGACTAAATTAATCTTACTCACCATATTAACATTATTCACTACAAAGGAATTTTCTGGTTTCTAGTTTCCCCCCAAAAGACCTGGATCAAAAGTATACAAATCATTTCGCAAGAGGTCTCATGAATTACTGCACGTTTACTGACCAACAATTCATTTATTTAAAAACCAATAAAGACAGAGATTGTATGATACGACCCTCTTCGGTAAGGTGAGCGTTTTGACACGCGACACGTCTACGTTGCGGTGCTCTCCCGATTCCACTTGTTATCAGTCGATCACGTGGCGTGACGTCAATTCGTCGGCCAGCATGCAACTCTGCTTGCTGTTCTGATTGTTTTGACAGGTCACACATCCATGAACCGTAGGCATTTCTGCAGATCGCACGTGACGTCATGTGAATAGCTGTTGACATGTAACTTGTTTAGTACACAGGGGAATCTTGCTACCCATAATGACACGTCTACGTTGCGGTGCTCTCCCTTTCATTTGTTATCAGTCGATCACGTGGCGTGGAGTCACTTTATCACCCAGCATGCAACTCTGCTCGCTGTTCTGACTGTTTTGACAGGTCACACATCAATGAAACGTAGGCATTTCTGCAGATCGCACATGACGTCACGTGAATAGCAGTTGACATGTCACGTGTTTAGTAAACAGGGTACCCGTAATGCATTTTTGAGCAGTGTTTCATGTTAGCAAGCTATGTTGTAATCCAAGGAACACCCCTGAGAGCATGTAATTGGTCAACGAGAAGATAAGTACAGGAAGAGCTCTTCCTTAAAGTTATAGACCTAAATCTAATAAGGAAGAGCTTCAGACATGAATGAAAGACAGGTTTCTGGATAAAAAAAAAAAAGACAACCTGATGATCATGAAATAGGTTAATTAATAAATTCCTATATTATTTCATGACTGTATGGTGACCAGAAAGCTCAGAGGGTGTTTTCTGAAATCCTGCATGGTGGAACAATGTTGCCTTAGATGTGCATAAACGAAAATAGGATCCTGTCCTCCAGCTGTTTCACACCAAACAGGAGCCAAGGTCTGATCCATGACTTAGCTGACCTGCTTTCAGAGCTGTAACCTGGTTCTTTAACTAATCTAATCCACAAGCCACTCACCATCTTCTGCCTTGAACAATACCGTTTCAATGGAAACCTGTTCTTTAAAGGTTCCTCACCAGGAAGCAAACACAAACACACACCTGCCAGCAACACAAGGCCCAAAGCACATTCACCACCACCACCATCGTAATGTTCCTCACTGCTCACAGCCTCTACCTTAGTGATCGGGTTTCCATCTTTGCAGGCAGCTGCAGCGGCTTCGTCTGTCAGTCCATGATCCGCCATGGTTCCTGTCCTGTCGGGTTTAAAGTCCGGAGAAAGACGAAGAAGCCGGAGAACAGGCTGAAAGCTCGGCAGGGAAGAGAGCAAGGCTGGGCCAAAGCCTGTAGGGCGGAGGGCGGGGACAGACGCGCTGTCAATCATATACCAACCAATCAGATAACACGCCCCGCCCACTACAGATATTTGAACTGCGAATACATGGTTTCTGAAATTATTATATAAGAATTACAATTAACACAAATTATAATCGATGAGATCTATAATAACAATAACTATTATTACAATTATTATAATTCAAAAAAATAATATTATTACTAACAATAATAATAATTATTATTATTAATATTATAAATCTCATCAATCATAATTTATTACTTGTTAAAATATATTATAATTTTTATTCTATTATAGAAATTTATATTAATATTATTATTACAACTATGACTACTAATGCACTAATAGTAATATTTATAATAGTTATAAGAATTATTAGTAGCATTATTCATATTATAATTATTATTTTTATTATTATTATTAATTAATTAAACTATAAAAACTTGAGTGTTAGTAACATTAGTATTTAGTATTAGTATAATTATTATGAATGAAATTATTAACCAATTTATTTTTTTAAATAATTATTACTTTACCGCATTTTCTTTTTACTAAAACCTGCACAGCACTGTATATAATAATACAGATAAAAAGAAAAAAATACTTTATACTTGTCACATGTAATTTACAACACAGTAAAAACTTCTCTTTGCATATCACAGCGGGGTTAGGAGCACAGGGTGGGTAAGCCATGATACAGCACCCATCTAGCACTGAGGGTTAGGGGCCTTACTCAAGGGCCCCGTAAGAGTGGCAGCTTTGCGATACCGGTGCTTGAACCCCTGATCTTCTGATCAGTAACACAGAAACTTAACCACTGAGCTTCTCTATAATTTTGTTCTAAAAATTTTCATACAAAGAGCACGTTGAAATTATTGATATAATTTATATATATTTTTTTTATATCTGTAATAACTGTTATATATTAAACAATAAAAACAATAATAATTATCATCATTATCGATCGTTTTTAAATACCCCTGTAATACACTTTCTAATTTTTAAGTGTTTGAGGAAACCTGACCTTAATACCCATATGTGGTTCTTCCCCAAACTGTTGCCACAAAAGGTGGAAGCACACAACTGTGTTGAAGTTATTGTATACTGGATCATTACAATTTCTTTTCACCTGAACTAAAAACCCCAAACCTGTTCCAGTATAACCACGCCCCTTTACACAAAACAAGTTCCATGAAGATCTACAGTAAAACATACAGCGTCCTCAAAGCCTATTAACACACAAACACAACAGCACATTAGTTGACCACAAATCGGTGAATGGAACAAAAGAGCAAAAACACAACAGCAGTTAAAAAGGATTCAAACAAACTTTTGTGTTTTTCCAAATTTAAATGAATGCTGTAGGTTTTTTTCTTTAATTTTTTTTTTCTTTATGAGTCTAAATCAATTTTGGAAACCAAAAAAGCAGATTCCACCCCTGCATGAATTTGTTTTTATCTTGCTGTGCATTTCTTCTGCACTTATTTCACTATTGGGTTTTGGGGTTTGTTGTTTGGATGTTGATGTCACATAAATCCATATTATAGCAAGAAACACTCATTTAGGTAAAGAGAAAAGACAGTCAATCATTAAATTAGGAATTAAAGATCAGTCAATCCGAAAAAGCTCAAGAACTTTACATGTATCCCTTAGTGCAGGCTACAAAAAAATCAAATACCTACGATGAAACAGGCTCTAATGAGTTCCATCTCAGAAAATGAAGAGCTACCTCTGCTGCAGAGGATAAGTTTATTAGAATTACCAGCATCAGAAACCTCTTATGCATTTATGTAAAAAAGTGACAGAAATATTTCAACATCCACTGTTCAGACGAAATTCCTTGAGTAAGGCAGTCGAATTATGACAAAGAAACTATTACTTTGGTAGAGCAAAGGAGCAACAAGCAACAAGCAAAGGAGACTTGCTGAGGCCAAGAAACACAAGGGGAATTGGATCAGTAGAAAATTGTCTTTTAGTCTGACGAGTTCATATTTGAGATTGTTGGTTCTAACTACCGTGCAGACGTACAGAGAGTAGAAGAATAGTATTAATATTGTTACAACTCGTACTTTTCCGTGTCTGGTTTTTGTTGTGTTGTGTGCAGGTCACATTCCCAACCGGAGTTTCCAGCCTGCCCTAGCCTGCCTTGATCCCGCCTCCAATTAATGACATCATGACTGATGCTTCTATTTAAGGAAGATGAAGGGCAGCAACCTGGAAGGGTTGTTTCTTGTGGTGTTGGTGGAGGGTGGGACATTTCTTTTGGGGGGGTTGTTTTTCCTCTGTTTTTCCTCTGTTTTTCCTCTGTTTTTCCTCTGTTTTTCCTCTGTTTTTGAGGAAGGGAATTTGGGAAGCTATTTTTGTTTCTTTTCTTTCAGGTGAGGACGCTTTCTACCACTGACATTCTTTGTTAATTATTTTGGCCTTGTCCCCCCTGGAGACAAGCCATTGTACATTGTGTGTGTATGTAAATGAATACACCTGTGTAAACAATATACTAACACCTTTGTGTAGAAAACCTTTGTGTGTCTGGTATGTGTTTTTATAAAGATATCCATTCTCTAGTTAATCTGAGTGGCCTAACCCTAGACTGGGTCATAACAGGTTTGGGGGCTCGTTCGGGATATCTTTATATTTGGCGTGTTTGGAGTTTTGGTATACTGTCTTGGTGGTATTATGGCATTTGATCTAGTCACATTTACACTGTGTCCTTTTGTTGGATGACTTTGAGGGGTGCAGGAAGGATGATCTTGCTGTCTTTTTTAAAATTTCAGAGGAAAAAGCTTGACCTGGTAGCTCAGGGGTGGAAGCCGGTGCCGGTGCCACTGCCACGGCCGTTTAGGTCCTCGACATCAACCTCCTCGTTGCCGCCGAGATCTCCAGGCCACCTCAAGCCCCAGCAGAGTCCTCGACGGTAAGTCCGTTTGCGTTTGACACATTAAATTAGTGCCTGTATCCCGGAAAGCTGAAGATGCTAACTTTGCTGTATTTGAAGGGATCACAACGTTAACCTGGCAGAAAGTGTATGGACATTAGTGTAAACTGTCTAGTAAGGCACAGGAAATGTTTTTAGCACTCACTCTTGAGCAGAGTTTGAATGATGAGACTGTAAAGGCTCCGGCGGTCTGCGTATACGAGTGCGTGCCCTAAAGCATCCCGGCAAAACTTTAGAAACGCTGAAGTCTGCTCACCAGACCCATGTTGAGTTTGCGCCTGAGAAAGCCACCCTGTATGATAAATGGTGCTCCGCCAGTGGCGTGAGATTTTGAACAGCTTAAATAAGTTATTGCTAGAAGAATTGAAGTCGTGTCTGCCTGAGCAGCTGGTGGTACATTTTAAATGAGCAGAAGATTGACACCCTGGCCAAAGCTGCTATATTTTCTGATAAGTTTGTTAACTCAGTGTTCAGTCCTCCTTCACCTCAGATAGATGTCTGCACATTCGTCTAAGCCCATGACTAAAATTGGTACGTCGGTACAGGCAGTTTGCAAGAACATGCCCTAGTATTAAAGCGGAAGCAAATGAAATAGCAGGCTGTGATTTAAAAAGGTGCATGCAGTGGTGGTTTTGCAAAGCACCCATAGCGTCTAATGGAGCCAGTGTTTAAATCGTTTGTGTCTTCAGGTTATGCATCTTTAGGTGTTGACCAGGATAAATAGACTGATACTGGCTTAGCACAGACATCAGTGTTAAAGTACAGTACCGTTCTCTGAAGCCTCTTATGCATGGAGAGATGTATTAATTCAAGGCATTTGTATGGGTTAATTTGTGTACAATTACCCCATGTATATTTGGAAATGGAGGATTTCTCAGGTCTAGTCAAGTTTATTTCTATAGCGCTTTTCACAACAGACATTGTCTCAAAGCAGCTTTACAGAAATCAACAGTCAAGGTGAACGATGTGTATTTGTCCCTGATGAGCAAGCCATGGCGACTGTGGCAAGGAAAAACTCCCTTAGATGTTATGAGGAAGAAACCTTGAGAGGAACCAGACTCAAAAGGGGAACCTCATCCTCATATGGGTGACATCAAGAGTTTGATCATAAATCTTTCAACAATACAGAACACTGGAGAGAGAGAACTAACATGAGTACTGGATTATAAGATTATAAGTAATTGTTCTTTCTACAGTCTTTGGTATAAAAGTAGGAGCTACTGGGCTCAACATTTGTGATCATCATAGATCCAGCATCAGCTTCTCCATGCCAGAGCCTTTAAACACTCCAGGAGGTCCAATGCCACATGTCGTGGGATCCAATTGGCACTCGTACGTCTGTAGATGGTTCGGGATGTTTGCGAGTTCGGCATCTACTTCTCCATGATCACCCATAGGTCCATAATCTTCACGAGGTGGGACGTGACTGGAGCTGGCCAAACCTCAGAAAGCCTCGGGATGGGGAGAGAAAGAGAAGCAGTGGAGAGCAATTAGCGTAGGTCTAGTGAAGGAAGCTGTGTGCTCAGAGCTACCGGTTGCAGGTGTTTTGTCATTCTAAGGAATGACATGGCCAGAACTAGAATCTTCTCCTTCCTTGAAGTAGTTTTAAAACCTGTGCAATACTTCTCAGTCTGGTGTTCCCTGTTTGTGTGACACATGCCCAATAAAAAAAAATTGGGTGATTTAGTCGATCTTTTGACGGTCACACTGTGAGCGGTCTCTTAAAAGCCCTGCAAGAACAGTGGTTGGCGAAGTGTCGTCCACCTCTGGGGGAAAAACTATTGAAGGATGTTTTGATTTGTTTGTGAACGTTTAAAGTTAACGAGGGGAAAAGGCAGGTATTGCTCTGCATTCTTCCCAAGAGGCTATGAAAGAGCGGTATGACTGTAAGGCTCCTGCTCCTTTTGTGTTGGAGACTTAGTACTGCATTAAGAAAATGCATTAACTAAGATGCGAATAAACAAATGCAGCAAACCTAGTCTAAGTGCTGTAAGTTTGTTTTAATTAATTAATTTACATTGTACTCAGGACTCATTTAGATCAAGAACTATTATTGAACAAGCATTTCGCTCACCTTTATCTGTATGATGTATTTAGATTTTTGGAAAAACATTGACTTTAGGCCATCACATCTATAACAATCTGATCCTATGACTTTCTCCCAAATACACAATGATATTTATAGCACCGAACGATGAGCTCCAAGAAAAAAAAGTCTGCGTACGTATGATGACTGGGGAGGTGACAGAACCGACAGGGACATGGAGTTCATACACCTAAGGGCGCTGTGCCGGACAGCATTCCTGCTCAGGCGATCGGAGTATGTGCGGATTTGGCTCGTCGACGACGTCTAAGATGTTGTTCATGTCAGGCATGTTCTAGATATTGGACCACTGGCACAGCAAACATTGAGGTACTGGGGAGGGGGAAGGAATGCTTGAAATATTTCAGTTCATCAGTTGCCTTTAGAGTTTTTTTTTTTTTTTTTTTTTTTTTTTTTTTAATTATAAATAAATATTTAAATAAATAAAATTAAACAGTACATGGAAAAAGTAAGTAGAGCATCCTGTCCTGATAAAATGATATACAACAGACATGCAGTACTGTGCAAAAGTTTTAGGCAGTAGTGAAAATGCTTTTGAAAATATGTTCATAATTGATCGATTAATCAAATGGAATGTTAATGAACAGAAGAGAAATCCAAATCAATATTTGGTGTGACCACACTTTGGCTTTTACCTCTTACACTTGCACATTTTATACCCTTGTGCAAAGTCACAGATTTTGTAAGATCAGTGTCTGGGTTTCAACCTGCATATGAAATTGCTAATTATTAGCACCTTCTTGGTTAATTATACACCAGTCATTAACTGAAACAGAAACAGCTGTGCAGGAGGCTTTAAACTAAATGGGGAACAGTCAAAGTCCATGTCCACACATAGTTATTTATTTTGTTATTTTTAATTTTTAATCCCCCCCCTTTTTTAAAAATGCATATTTTTCTGTTTTGGCCTGTCCAGAAACAAGACGCAAATGAGCTCTACTGCATTAGCTCTCTCCCTGGCAAAGATCTCAAAAAAGACTGGGGTTTCAAGATGTGCTGCAAAAAGCTCTTTTGAAGAAGCACTGGGAAGCGTAGCTGCAGCAGTCTGCCAAGGAAACTTAATGCATGCTAACTTCCCTTCAACAGTGGAAGATGTCCAGCAGTGCCATCAGAACTAGTGAAAACCCAGAGGAACCAGGTAAATTAAGCCTGTCTGGGATTACATGAAGAGACGGAGCGCTGACCAAATCCTTCCAAGATGTTTTGGAACCTCTTACTTGCCAAATTCCTTCAAAAACGGTGTGCAGGTGTTCCTAGAACAGAACAGAAGTTTTGCAGGCAAATGGTGGTCACACCAAATACTGATTTAAAGGATTTCTTTTCACTTTTTATTTTGTTAATTAATAAAAAATAAATTATAAACACTTCTATTTTTGAAAGCGTTCTCATTTATACAGCATTTTTTGACTGGTGCCTAAAACATCACCATCAGATCACTGAAATTTGAAGCATCCTTTCTGAAATTTTATTAGTGACCACATGATGGAGCAAGTCTTCTGTGATGACTGCTTTATTGAAGTGAACTACATGCACACGGTCACTAGTATGAGGTGTTATCAAAGTTTCAAGACTGGCTCTGTTTGCATGAAAGTACTTTATTTTATCTGCGTTTACACACAATCACCTCCAAAATATTCCCCTTGCACGGTGCCCCCAGTGTTCCTGCTGCTTTTGGAATGTGTCCTGGAGGTCTTCTTTTCGAAGCTTTGGTACCACCCCAAACTTAGCCATGTGAATACAGTAACCGGTTTAATGAATAGACACCAGTCAAAACTTTTATAGCTGTTTCAGGTGTGAGCTGAGTAAGAAGGCGCAGCTTCTGGAATTTCAGTTTGTGGCCGAGCATCTTGGAGTGCGTCGATGCAGAGTATGAAGAAGAACCCTGCTGATAATGGCACAGAGAGAACTCCTTTATCTAGAAATCAGTGGGGTGAAAAAATGCTGTAGAAAAGCAATTAAGACTGTTATTAAAGATGGGCGATAAAATCTAAATTTCTCATGAATATTATTTATGCTTTTGACAGCACTGTTGATTCCTTGGGTATAATTAGTCAGAAGGTGATCAGTCATTACAACCCCACTTCCAAAAAAGGTCGAACGCTGGTTAAAATGTAAATAAAAACAGAATGCAATGATAAACAAATGTGGGTTTATGAGATTTGCATATTACAGTAGAACATGGAAAACGTATCAAATGTTTGAACTGAGAAAATGTACCATTTTAAAAACAGAAATGAGGTCATTCATTTTTTTATTTAATTTTTTATAATTGCTTCAAAAGAAATTTAGATGGGGGCCCATGTTTACCACTGTGTAGCATCAGGTCTTCTTTTAACAAAAGTCTGTAAACGTCTGGAACTGAGGTAATCGGTCGCTTGAGTTTTGAAAGAGGAATGTTCCTAACTGCTTAACAGTCCTGGGTCTTCTTTGGCGTATTTTTCGTTTCAAGATGCGCCAAATATTTTCAATTGGTGAAAGGTCTGGGGGAAAAAAAATGTCTGGTTGGGAGCATATGCTGCTCTAAAACCTGGATACACCTTTCAGCATTGATGTTGCCTTTCTACAAAATAGCAGCTGAGACTACTTATGGATAATAAATAGATTTAAAAAAAAAAGTTTATGCAACACAAAATCTAAACATTTAAGGCATTTGGCAGATGCTCCTATACCAAGCAGCTTAGATTTCTCATTTATATAACAGAGAATGTGAGGGTTAAGAGCCTTGCACAAGGACCCAGCTTGGTGGGGCTGGGATTTAAACTAATGACCTTCAATCACTGAGCTACCACTTCCCATCATTATGAAAGGAGTCTTCAGTGTAGCAGTTCTTGATTCCTTCTGCATTTTCATTGCCATTTTAACCTCATTAGTGATGGGGGGGGGAAGGAAGACTAGTGAGGAAACCACTTCTACGATATCAAGTGAGATGCTGTAACACAACTACAGCCTGACGTATTCATTAGCAATGACTGATTAGCATTCCATACGATGAAAGGTTTTCCTGTAGCTTTGCATTTTGCATACATTTAATGTTTACAGTTTTATACACATTGTACATATATTGTAAATTTGATATCCCACATTATCTGCATAGTGTCTTACACACATCCTGGACTAAATAGAACCTCAAACATTTGTTTATTTATTTTTAGCGTACTTGCTTACCAGCTTTGGCACAGTTTCACTGCACCAGCCTTTATTTTTGTTTGCTGTACATTTATCCAGTTATTACATGCTGTACATATATTTGCATATTTATCTGCATTTGTCCGTTTGCACAATTGATACTATTTGCACTTGGATAAATAGGTAGATGCTAAATTGCATTTTGTTGCAGTGTACCTGTACTATGCACTGACTGGAAAGTTGTATAATATTCTATCTATTTAGTAGTGCAGTGTTGTACTGTTATAACCTGTGCAGGATAGATGGGTAGGAAAAAAAGGAGAAAGTTGGTTTTCATTTTGTATTTGAGGGAGCTTGAATATTAAATAAATAAATGAACAAAAAGAAAAACTAATGTAAAAGAGGTTTTAAAAGGAATCCAAATGCATGGATAAATAGGAAAATAAGTTTATATTTAAGGATAAAACTTCTCTTAAATTATGCTCAGGAATAAACCTGAGTACATTTTATTATACAAAAATCTAAATTTTGAATTATTTTTTTTTAATTACATTTCTTTAATCCAATTTAAATAAAAAATTGAAAACTTGTCTCTGCTGACTATATACAGAACCAAAGTTAACACTAGCATGACATTTCAGAAGGGGGCAGTAGTGCACTCTCTCTTCCTCCTTCTCCATCTCTCTCCTCACCCCCTCTCTTTCTCATCCTTGCTCATATAAATGGGATTGTGCTCATGCCCTGTAGACATCTGCCTGCTTGAAAAGACAGTATAAATAAAAAACAAACGCTAGCAAAACAGCACGTAACCGAATTTACGCTCAGGATATTTTGCCTTTTTTTTTTTTCTCCAAGCATTTATGGCCTTTTCCTGCATTAATCCACTAAAGCGTTGTTTCATTTTTCATCAAAAGCATTTTCATTCTATACAGATGAGCAGAGAGGCCCAGCTGAGGAAATGGAGGAGCAGAACAGGCTGAAGAGGGGAGCGGGGATGATTGGAAAAGAGGGAAGAAGTGGTTTGAGATTGAGCGAACGAGTAAAAATGAAGAGAGCGAGAGAGCACTCGAGTGTGAAGGCAATCGATTCCTCTCCTAGTGCCCCCCCACCCCACCCCACCCCACCCACACACACACACACACACACACACACACACACACTCGCACACGAGCTCTTGCTAAAAGTGACAGAAAAATGGTATTAGAAATTCTGTTTAATCGCTTTAGAATTCACTCATGCTCTGGAACTCCTGGAAATGGTTATGAACAAAAAAAAAATACAAAATTACAGCAGCAGCTTCTGTACATTTACATCTTACAGCTTATCTTTTTAAATTCTTATCGACTTTGTGTTCAACTTCGAGTAACCAAACTTCAAATGATTTGATTCTGGTGGTTGCCCAAGTTTCTAAATCAGCTCTTATACACCACCTCCATAACCCAACTCGTGTGTAATCATTTTCTATTTCAATCGAAAAGATTTAGCATGTGCTATTTATCCAGAAGGGCACGGATTCATTGACGCATTGGAGTCGCTCTGAGATGATCAAAACGTGCAGGTGTCAAACTTTAGGCCTGTCGCCTCCTTTTTGTTTTGGCCCGTGCGAACGTGTGAAATATAATACAGAAAAGGGCCGCTGGTATCTGCTTCTTCACATTTTCACGCCAGACCTGCAGTGTACTGACCACCTGTATTTCCTTCAGAGCGTGCGTGGGCTTGTATCTCAGAGCTGAAACTCTGGTTTGATGCAAGTCAGATCGTCGAAAAACCCAAGCAAAGTCGGGTATTGTTTGGATTTGTTCCCCTTTGGGGAGACTTTTTACTTCACTACATTGTATAAATCTAATTTGACTTTTTACTCAACTTCATTTTGTGAAATCAGTCATTCCTTTTTTTTTTTTTTTTTTATTTGAGTGGATAAAAGTGTAACTGGGCAAACACGCAGCGAGTCACCAATCGGGGTCGAGCGCGTGCTCTGTTTTGACCTTTTTTTTTTTTTTTTATTATGGCTTGGTGTATCTACTTATCACCGACATGCAGCTCAGCGTCTGTTCAACAGCAAGCAGAACATTTTGAGAGGAATAAATGAAAGAATCTCCTGACTCGAATTCGCCACAACGCCCGTGGCCTTATTTGAGTGATATCAGTGTTTGACTCATTAATATCATAGATTGTGGTGCTGAGTCACATTAGAGTCTTTTCACTTTTGAGTTGATTAAAGAGTGTGTGACAAAAATGATAATAGGAACATTATAGCCATAATAATTTATAGTGCTTTGGATACTTAAGTAGATTTGAAGGCAAATACTTTTGAACTTTAAATCAAGTTTAAAGGGACACTTTAACTGGAGTAAACTTTTATCTATTGTTTTACTACTTTTTACCCAACTACATGCTTTGTGTACTTCATCCACCACTGGTAAAGTGTAAAGATTACAGAACAACCTTGTCAGATTTCCAATTCAGGTTCCATCATAATCATCATCTCAGTGTTCTTCAGTGTATTTAAATCAAAAATGATAATAGGAACATTATAGCCATAATAATTCATAGTATTTTAGATTTTAGCAATAGTAATTTTTTTTACTAAAGTTAAAATGGAGCACTTTTATATTAACTTGAGTAAAATTTCATCTCTACTTTAACTCAAGTGCATGGTTTGTGTACATGGTCCACCACTGTCCTTTACAGTTTATTCGGTGTGTTGCTCATATTGATATCTAAGCTAGCTTGTTATATTGATATTATATCTAGCAATCATTAAGTGAATAAAATGACGACACGAACCAAGGCAGCTAAGATTAGCTCAATTTCGCAACAATTTATTAACAGTTTGACTTTCAAATTTTTCTCGTTAGGAAATTTGCTGCTGTTTAAAGCCCAAAATATTGATCATCACAGGTTAAGTTGTTTAATCATTTTTTTCCAATCACTCTGGAGTGGTTTTTAAAATTTCTTTTTATACATAAGC
>JAAIIK010000090.1:3031174-3057224 GCA_014706435.1 Silurus glanis | reverse complement strand
AAAAAAAAAACATGCCAGGTGCTTTAACAACTCAACTTAACCCTGAGTGTGAATAAGCATGTGAAGGTGTGTATAAATGGTGGCCACAGATTTGAAACGGAGAGAGAGAGACGTGCAATGGAAAAGTTAAAAGGTATAATTAATAGTCACGAGACAAGAAAGAGAAGGTGAGCAAGTTATTATTAAGACTGTGCGTGCATTAGGAAGGAAAAGAAAAGAGATTACTATGAAGAAGGAAAAAAAAAAAAAGAGGGGACAGGGTTTACGAATGAAGCAATTTAAACAACGTAACCACGGCACAAAGGAGATTCAGAAAGCGTGAAATTGTCCAAATTAACTTGTAGGCCGCAGAAAGTGGCTCGGTGTCACACAGCATGTTTTGGGGCAATATAGTCAACCAATTTGGTATGTTCCTTGTCAAAATGGCAGAAAATAATGATCTAGCAAAGAAATAGATTAGAAAAACTTAACATATGTGAGCTGCTATATCATGAATTACATCATATTTTATAAAAGAAATCCATTATTTGTTTATTACAAGGATGAGTTTAAACCTCATCAGCCAGCGGTCGTTTTTACACCGTTCATTATCAAAGTATATACTAACCTACTTTTTAACGCAATTGGATCGTTTTCTACTGGAAGAAAATCATCTCGATGTTTCGGGAAGCTGTTGGTCACAGGGGTTTGCACTTCAAATCTTCCATGCTGTAGGACCTGAAACTGTGTGCATGAAATATGCTATTCAAGCCTAATCAGGAATTTCCTGAATTGATTAAAGTGGTTTGATTAGTTCTCCATTTGTTTAAATCATTAGTTTAATGTGCTGTTTTTGTGCAATTCATCTGTAATAAGAGAATATCTGAATACTAATTATTTGACCTTAGTAAGAGTCACTACGGCACAATTTTAATCAACTGCATCGAACCCCCGACACGGCCCACACAACAGGCTACTCTACAGAAATGTGGCCATTGATTTAAAACCAAATTATATCCCTATAATATAAAATTCTATAAAACTCCATAAAATTCTAGGCCAAAGGTTTTTCATTTTTTACATCATAGTTCTGTTATGGGAGTTTATGACAATCAGCTTACTGATCTCTGCCTTACATACATACATACATACGTACAACTAAGCAAATAAGCTATTTTGCTTGAAAATATTCCAGTAGTTGGACCATAAAGTATTTGTTCCTATGTTTTTTCACTGTTTTGATTGTTGGACCCATGTTTGCCATGAGAAATCTTCTAATTAAGTGACTTTTACCTCAGTAAAAAACTTTATTTCGGCTTCTCCCATCAGGGGTCGCCACAGCGGACCATCCGCACGTTTGATTTGGCACGTTTTTACGCTGGATGCCCTTCCTAACACAACCCTCCCCATTTATCCGGGCTTGGGACCGGCACTAAGAGTGGCTGGGGTTGGTTACCTGATCGGGGATCGAACCCGGGCCGCAGCAGTGAGAGCGCCGCATCCTAACCACTAAACCAACAGACTTTTACCTCAGTAAATGTGTAAATATAGTAAAATCTCTTGCTGATAAGATTAAAATGGGAATTCCATTCCCACTGTAAATGTATAAAGCTTAAAACTTTTGCTAGATCAAGTGATGTCTTTCAGAGGAATTAAGATGAAATCTTTAACTGCTTGGGGATTGAGTTTTATGCGAAGGAGAAGCATTAATTTGCACTGTATGAGACCTGTCTGTGATGCAGTGTTCTGTTTCTGTATAATATTGATGGTTTCTATAGCCGTGTCATTATACAAATGGTATGAAGAGGTGGATTGATTCAGGTAAGACACTTCTGATGACCTAGCTGTAAAACAACAGTTTGGAGAACCACCACATATGGCTGGAAAAGTCAAAAGTTCCAGGACTTGTGTGTGTATAGTGTATTTCACTTCAATTTTTTAAAACGAAATTAAGTCTAAACTCAATAAAACATGAGTAAATAACATTTGGCCAGAATGTTAATGACGGGGTTGATTACTGTAGGTGTGTGTGTTTTGCTGCATTGAAAAAAAGAATGTTTATCAGCGTTTGACCCACAAGCTGAAAACAATTCGTGCAGCACATCGTCACACATCTGTAGCATGCCTGTTCATGAATACGAAGATGCAAATCACTGGAACGTCCAATTAGTCTATTCTCCTGGATTCACATTTTGTTTATCCCCAGTGAGACGTTGTGCCATTTCTCACTTAAAAAAATAGAAATGCTTTTCCTAATATCACATTCAGTACACTAGCTTATACAACCTCTGACCTGAACTTGGTTTTGCACTTATTCTTTGACTTGGAAATGTCACAAAAAAAAGAATTCACACACAAATATTCGCTAAGGTTACATGACATCTTGGCTGCTAACAAGGTTTCCTGACTCTCAAGGTTTTGTTTTTTTGTGCCGTCTGTCGTCGTTTGTCCTCGTGTTGTCAGCTTGCTCATTAGAAACCTTTTTTTTTTTTTTTTTCCCCCTCAGTGAAAATGGCTTCGGCTGAGGAAAATGCATCACAATTAAAAATGAACCGGACAAAATTTATTCTGCAAAGTGAATGTTAGAAGTGGATTTTTTTTTTTTTAACGGAAGTAGCAGGCAATAGGAAAAGACTGCATGCACCAAATTCAAGACAAAAACACTACTCAGTCATGGAAAGAACCTTTTTAAGCTTTATTTCATAGGTGTAAAGCAAAGCAAACATCAATTTATGAAGGCATTGTCATTTTGATATAATTATGGCACCACTTTAAGTAACTGATCAAACCTGTCAACAAAACAAATGAAATAGATAGAATTTTAAAATTAAACCCGAGGAAAAAACAAAACAGCAAACTCACTCAGTATCACTAAATCACTCAGCTTCTATCCGTAAATATATATATTTCATAGCTATTCCAAGCATCAGATTGACATGTTGCCACCATTTTTGTGATCATGTAATATGTTCTACCAAATAAGGCTCATTTTATGATTTATATCTATATTTTATGGGAATTCGCAAGGTTTAGAAAAATATCATTGAAAATGGAAAGAAAGAAAAAAGCCACAAGGCATGCATTAGGGTCAAAAGCGCGAAAATGTTAACAAACTCCACAAAACAAAAATCAATGTGAGGCATCAGTGAGCAAGAAAGAACTCTTAAGAAACGTGAACGTCAGAGAGGTTTTTCTAGTGTTGTTTTTAACACAAAGCAGTAAAAAACAGAAAACCTGGACCTCTCTGAGAGACGATGTGTAGTGCTGCATTACTCTATGATCCCAAAACGTTAATGACACAGTAAAGAAGAAAGAAACGCAAAAAATATGCTCCGTATGTTTATTTTCGATTAAACTACCTTGGTTGGACTGTGCAAGTGTGTATCTATATAACAGGAAAACATGTAATCCTCCTTTCCACATCCAAACTAAACTATCCACATATAGAATATATTTCTTTTTAAAATCTATATCATTTTGCGTACTTTCTAAATGTATTCATTGTATTTATTTTGTTTTAATTGATTTATAGTTCATATATTTCTTTGATGTGAATTGCATGTGGAATCCAAGCACTAAAATACATCAGATATTTTCCTGTTTCACTAAGAACCTTCTGCGTTAGTGCCAAGTGTTTCAGTTCATCACCGGCTTGCATATTCATACATATGGCCATATGCGGACACGGACATTCGTACAGACACGTCACTTTTAGAAAAAATCCGAACGGACTCGAAATTGATGTGAAGGCGCCGGGTTACAGCAGACCTTGTGCAAAGCATTAGTCAATGAGAATATAGTCTTTTAGAAGCAAAAATGTAAAACAAGTCTAACCCAGAGCACTAACTTTTTTCTTTATTTCTTTTTTTTTTATAATTATTATTAACCTGTTCAGATCCAACACCAGGAAACTGGAGACTGGAAATGATCAAGCAGCAATGTGATGAGGTAAAGAATCACCCCATGACCCTTTAAATTCTGATATGTTCACGTGTGCCTCTCTCGAAATTTCTTGTCGCAGTAAATTCCCAAACCGAAGAAGGAAAAGAAAGGAAAGGAAGAAAAGGATAGGGAAGAAGAAGGAGGATGGTGGTGGACAGATCCTCTCCCTGGGTTTTTTTTTCTTTTTCTTTTTTTTTTTCGTCTATGTTCACCTTCGCACAGTTTGCCGGTGCGTGTAACTACGAGGCTGATTGTCTTCTCACTCCTTACTCGGCTCACCCTTATCACTGGAGGATCCATCTGAAATAACAGAACGCAATGAAAAGCAGAAAACGGGTCAGTGGAAATGAGCAGTGCACTGGAATGGGTGATTAAATTAGCACAATAAATAGAAGAATACAACAGAAGACCAGCAACATTGGAACAATTCAACTTCATCACTTAATCCTGGATTCATATAGTTATTCATTAAAAAGCACATCATTTACTATGTATAATGAAAATAAGGCAATTAGGTGTTAAGAAGCTGAGATTTCTTATGGTCTCTTTTGTATGGAAAGCATAAAAAGCAAATTGTATGCTTGTTTGGAAGGTCACAGACTATAGCAGAAAAACTAGTAGCTGTTAAACCTGCTATTTATTTTGACTTATTATAATTTAAGAACTTTTTCGCTTTTAGACATCTACACTGAACCCGGATACATTTGGAAACGGCAGCTTCGTCTAAAAAATAAAACGCTTCACGTCCGCAATATCGTTTCCCAAAAGTTGCACACTGAAACGTCTGAAAACGCTTACGTCCCTGTACTGCGCATGAGTGAAATGAGACGCTTCGTCCTGCGTCATTTCCGCCTAAAAACACTGTCTTAGTGTGGAGTTTAAGGACACCTTTGAATCCGATACAACACATTCTCCCGAACGGTGCCTGGTGTTCTGTCCCATCCGGCAAAAAAAAAAAAAATCATTACTTATTATAGTTGATTACAAACGAATCAGTAATAGCTGATTTACGGTCGTGGCCTCGATTTATTTTACTAGTTGACGTTAAATTGATGTGTCAAGCCCAATCGTTTGACTCTTAGACCCCTATTAGCTTTCTTCGGTGCATTTGTTTTTATTCAATGTTCTTTTTGCACCAAATTATTGGTGAGGAAAGGCATCAATGGCATCAATGCTATTGTAAGGTATCAATATTATTTATGGGATTTGACAGACACTTTTATCCAGAGCGACTTACAACTGAACAGGTGAGGGTTAAAGGTCTTCCTCAAGGGCTGGTGGTGGGAATTGAACTAGTCACATTCCGATTCAAAGTCCAATGTCTTATCCAGTGAGCTACTGTGTTATATATTGATGGCATTTGGCACAACGGAGCATCTATAGGGGTTAAGAGCTTTGCTCAGGGGCCTAGCTTGGTGTGAATGGGATTGGTGTGGTGGTACATAGTAGAGACTTGGGTAGTAATATGAAATGTTTCTTAGAGATGATATACTTCTTGAATCTGCCTTTGGACATCGCATTGACACATCTTAGACATCTTAGAAACTGTTCATCAGGTCTTCAGAAGTTTCAACATCAGGATATGTTTGGCTTTTGATATACATGTCACTTTATTTGAACCTTTAGCTATGAAAGGAATATACACATCAAGGTAAAATTTCACCCCCTCACTGCTGGAAGCTCTGACAATTTTTTTTATAACAGGGACTTTAGGTGGACGTTAAGGCAGCATTTCTTAGGACCTGAATTTTTTCAGGAATTTGGTTCCTATTTGGTAGTGTGTGAAAATTTACATATGTCTAGTTTTTGATTAAATGTCTGTAAAATGTTTGTACCTACAAAAATGCGTTTAAGGTTTTAAGGCGTGAAAGTCTGATCAGAAGGTTGCGAGTTCAAATACCGCAACCACCAAATGCGCTGCTGGACCCTTCAGCAAGGCCCTTAACCCTTAACTGTTTATGTGAAAAATGAGATAAAAGGCCAGCTACCAAAATGCTGGTCTTTTCCATTATTTTTGAGAAAGTAACAGGCAGTCAGCTTTTTTTACGCTGGATTTTTTTTTTTTTTTACGTGTGTTTCCAGCAATTGAACTTATTTACTGTATATTGGCAACTTGACTTTACAATACATGCAATTTAAATGTCTATAACAAGATAAATATGTTGGATGTGGTGCTATATTCTCAGTAGCTAGCAACAACAGCTAAGAAAAAGATCTAAATATTGATATTCCCAATTTTTTCTTTTAATTTTTAAAAGAAGAGTAAAGACTAATTTTTAAGCTGTAGCTGTTCATTTTGTGTAACTCTAATAGAGTGTGAATTATTTAAGTTTCACTTATACAGTCATTAGTAAAGACATGACAAAGTTTTAAAACTTTGAAAGGTCTTCAGGGTTGAGGGCTCTATTTTTTGGCAATAAAAACCGAGAGGACTGTGAGGGAACTGGTATATCCCGAGTGTTAACAGGAACTAGCTTGTTTCATCATTCTACACCAGCCATAATCCAAACTATAAATGCACCTAAAGATTGAAATGCCATTTCTATTAATATTAAATGTTAAAAGAGGAATCAGACATCCTTTTTTTATTAATAAATGGATAAAAACATAACTGGTCAAGCACGGATTGAAACTAATCAATGGGGGAGGCGTTGGGTCATTGCGTGGTTCCCCCAGGGCGTCATTCAAGCTAGAACCCCCAGTGCTGGTTGGCGGTATCTATATAGCAAGAACATACCGTTCAGCGTCGGTTCAACAGCAAGCAGAAACTCCAGAATCGAACACCTGTGGCCTCATTTGTGCAATTCTTTTGAAGTCATGATCATTGTATTAGATATAAATTTAGTGTTCAGTCTATTAATATATCAGTGTGTTGAGAGTAACAGAGTCTTTTCACATAAATACCCACTGTATCTCTACATTTTACTCAACTACATGCTTTGTGTGCTTCGTCCACCACTGGTAAAGTTTATAGAACAACCTTGTCAGATTTCCTATTCAGGTTCTATCATCATATCAGCTTCTTCTCATGGTGTTCCTATAATTCTTTGATTACTTCAGTGTATTTAAATGAGCATGTAAAAAAGATCTAGTCCTGTAAGGCCAGCCCTCTTCTACCCCTGTGAAAAAAATTACAGGCTTTCATAAAAAAAAACTGAATTGAATCAGACGCAGTAGAATTGGCAATGTGCTAAATTGGCCCTGGGGGACTAGATTTGCTCAGCTCTGTCCTAATCTAATCACCGGTGCTCCCATCCTTTGGGCAAAGCTTCCGAATGAAAGGCACACAGTTTGAATGTAATATTTTCTGGAAGGCAAACATTTAAGCACAGTCCAAGGCCCAGATTATAATTATTCGCTTCTATCTGGCCCTCATAAGGAAACCACAGTAATTACATCAACGCGGGACCTGAAAGCAACAGCTCCAAAGTTTTGAACACCGTTTTCTCTAAAGTTTCAACCTGGTCATATTATTGTTATCTATGCACTCTTATTAATTTTCATTTAATCCTATATAACTTTTATTAGTTAAGCTCACACATAGTCTTCTACTTCTTTCGGCTGCTCCCATTAGGGGGCGCCACAACGGATCATCCGTATCCAATCTACTGTCCTCTACATCTGCCTCGTTCAAACCAACTACCTGCATGTACCCCATGTCCCTCCTCTGCACATTTCCAAACTATCTTAATCTGGCTTCTCTCACTTTGTCCCCAAAAGGTCCTACATGCGCCGTCCCTCTAATAAACCCGTTTCTAATCCTGTCCATCGTCGTCACCCCCAACGAAAACCTCAACATCTTGAGCTCTGCTACCTCCAGCTCCACCTCCTGTCTTTTATTCAATGCCACTGTCTCTAAACCATACAACATCTCAGGTCTCACCATAGTCCTATAAACTTTCCCTTTCACTCTCACAGATACTCTTCTATCACAAATCCAGTTAAGCTCACACATAGTAGTGATTTAATATTGATACTGCACAAATCAGTATTAAGACCTGAGACTTAACTACAGAATTAATCACTTTAGGAGTAAAAAGCTTAAGGAGTTCAAAGCAATTCTGATCTTTCTTCGAATCTCTTTTTATGCACCTTATCGGTTTGATGTATAATTGATGTAACTGCACTTCGCTCAGCTGGAATTTGTTTTTGGGCAGTAAATGCATAAAATATCTAATGCAAATGTATCCAATGTTTAAAAACATACATATGACTTATATATTATGATTTAACTAGTAATATTGATCATTTATCTTTCCTGAAAATGGTTTTTCCCTCCATGGGTGACATCAGAAGAGATTTTAATTGGACACATCGCACAACACCGGATTTCTTTTTATAGGGAAAAAAAAATGAATAAAGTGACTGGTTAAAAATAATCAGTTTATGATGCAAAACATCACAATTTCGAATAGAATGGAAAAAACAGTGTGGATTTCACCCACACTCAGTTTCTCCTAGTTTTAAATAATAATATAATAATAAGAGTAATAAAATGGGCTGGATTTACTGCTGTTTTCGAAACTGGAGAATAACCATCAATGACTGTTCAATTAAATTATATTTATTCTCTGTATCTTCGCTTCATGATTTTATTTGAGAAGCCCATCTTCGTGGCTGTCTCGGAGGCACAAATCTAGACGTATCGTTCCAGGAAGGTAAATGGAGTATCCAGGAAATAAACCTATGCAGCTGCAAAGCCCTGATTCGGAATGAAGCTACATAATCAGTCTGCAGTCTGAGAGATTTTACCTTTGGATTGACTGCTGTCTGTTTGAGTTGCTTGGTTTGTTTCTGCAGGGCTTTTATCCTGATGTTTCACTTCACCTAAAGAAATATAGAGAGAGAGAGAGAGAGGGGAAAAAAAACAAGAAGAAGAAAGTTACTACTGCACTATTCGCCCTGAAGTGAAAAGTTAGAAAATAACTAGGTGGCCACTTATGCTGTCAATCAAGATTTTGCACTTAGAATAACACACACGAAGATGCCAGTGGCTGTGCCTGGAGTGGAAAAAACAACACAGAACTCTAGCCCTCACTTTTATTCTGACACACACCTATAACAATAGAACATCGCCCAACCTCTTACTTTCAACAACTTGCTGTACACTCTCTCAAGAATAAATAAAATTAATGTACATTTTCAGGCTCATATATTATTTTGGATTATTATTCCACTTTAAGAAAACAGTCCAGAATACAAAAAGATCCTTCGGCACCCTTACAAAACTCGGCACCCTTACAAAAGTGTTAAGATTAAAAAAAAAAATAATAAAAAAAATAAAGGGTAATAAATGTTTTTGCGCTCGTAACGTTCATTCAGGCAGCCTCAGGTTCATATATTATAGAGTACACACACACACACACACACACACACACACACACTTTGTTCTTACCTTCAGACTTGGTAATATCTCTGGTTGTGTTCTCCTCAGTTGCTGCACCTGGAACACAATAATACCAGATTTTAGGGCGTATTCATGAATTGGGTTAAGTTTGGTTTGAAAGAGGCAGATGTAGAGGACAGGGGGGGGAAATGGAGACGGATGATCCGCTGTGGCGACCCCTAACGGGAGAAGCCGAAAGAAGATGATTCAGAACTGGGTTAAGTGTGTGCAGGTAGGATATTTGTGTAAACCAAAGTGTGTATAAACCGCGTAACTCAATTAAAAGTACAAATATGCTACTTTTATTAAAGATCCTGTGAGCATAAGTCTTGATTTGAGGTATAATTTCACAAAAAGGTAAGTAACCTGCTTAGCAATGAAATAATAATACTATGTAGGACACGACGGGCTTAGCCTTGCTAGCTCGTTTAATTCCAGCCCCTCTTCTATGTTGTATTTAGTGAATTTTTAGTCATTGTGAAATAAATTCATATTCAGATCTGTAAATAGCTTTAGGTCCTTTAAAGTCATAGTTCCTACACACTATCTGACTCACTGATTTACGTTTTAATGTATTTTTTTTCCATGAATACACTATTCTGCCAAAAGTTTGCGGACACCTAGTCATAAGTACGGTACAGTATGTTCTTTTTGAGCATCGAATCCCACATTTAGTGCCAATTTGCTCTTATAATTCCCTCCACTCTTCTGGGAAGAAGTTTTTTTTTTGGAGTGTGCTTGTGGACATTTGTGTTCATTCAGACACAAGGGTTTTGGTAAAGTCATATACTGACGTAGGTGAGGAGGCCTAGGGTGCGGTCAGTGTTCACATTCATCCCAATGATGTTCAGTAGGGTTGAAATCAGAGCTCGATAGCAGGCCACTTAAGATCTTCCTCTCCAAACCATGTAAAGCAGATCTTCATGAAGCTTGTGCACAGGGGCATTGCCATGCTGGAACAGATTTTGCTTTCCAAGTGCAAGTAAATGTGAAATTTTATTATACAGCATCCAAGACAATTGTGTGCCTCCAGCTTTGTGGTAACAGTTTGGAGAAGAACCACATATGGCAGGAAAGGTCAGGTGTCCTAATTTTGTCCATATAGTGTATGCATTAAATTATTCCCAAATATTCTGTTCTTTTAATTGCATAGCATTTTTCTTGCTTGCTCTGCTTCCTGTAGGTTATAGTTTCTATCCAATCATATTTCAGCCGTCACATTACACGTTTCCAAGGTCAAAATCTGCTTTGAGGCCTTCAGATTCAGCTAGAGGTGATGTATGTGGGTGGTTGAAGCTGTGGCTACAGTGAAAGGAGACTTGTTGAATTGTGTTCATCGGGTTTCTTGCCTAATTAATGACTTTCATTTTCGCTGCATGAGATTCCTGTCTTGTTATACTGCGTTTCACAATAATATAGATGTTTTCGATAGCCATTGTTGATAATGATGGTATTAATAGGTGGATTGATTCAGGTAGGACACCACTAAAGGCGTGGTGTGAAATGCATGGCCTGTCACTGATGGCTAGAGTAATTCTAATCTGCTTTAATAGTGAAAGTCATAAGAAGTCCTTGTCTACATTCTATACCCTTTTTAGCGTTTTCTTCAATCCAGACATTTTCTGTTGACCAAATACACTATTCTAACTTCTCTCGAAATCTATTTGAATTGCACTAAAAGTTCTGATTGCTCAGACACCCAAGACGCTTCTCTGCTAAATGAAAAATGCCATGAGTGATACTATATAAGCTATGACATCCTCTTTTTCCCATCCCTTTTTCGCTGGCGGTTTCATATCCTAATAAGCATTGCTGAAAGAAAAAAAAAAATCACAACGAAACAAGTCTGGGAAAAACACGACGAGCCCAGAATCTCAATCGATGCAGTAGCCTCACATGCTCTCGCTGCACCAGTGTGCCATTCGATAGAACAAATTGGCTGTCTCTCTAATTTGGCTTCTGCTCAGATGAAAACATGAGGCCTATCATTTGGCGAGACGGCATGTGGGGGTATACAAAGAAACATGAGCATGAAATTAGCATTAGGACCTTCAAGGATTTCAGCAATAACTCTGACTAATGAAGTAAAGATGATATTATGTAAACAAGAAAAGGAAAGTTAGTGGCCAAACTAATACGATTTCAAAAGTGTAGCCCTGGAAGTCTTGAGGGTTCGGAATGATTCTGAATTGTTTTACGCTTAATCAGAGCCGCTTCCAAAAAAGCATCTGAAGTGAACTTCAGGAAGCCCCAAGCATTCATATTTCTGATCAGTAGGAGGATCTTAACTGTCTGTCAAACAACAGGAGGTTAGTAAACAACGAGGCGTGATATGCGTATGCAATGCGTGTTGCTGTTCGTTAAAAAAAGAAGACTGAGAGAACGTTGGCATTTAAGCGGTGGAACGTTATCCCTCCTCGTACTGAACCATGCTCCCTCAGATCCTCCAGGACTGCTCCACTGATCCCACCTCCTCTCAGGGTAAGAGGTGGGTATACATCAAAACTCTTTTCTGAGCTGCCACCGAAGTGGTGGAACGAACTTCCTCTAGATGTCCAAACAGCCGAGTCACTGAGTCTTCAAACGACAGGAAAAGACCTGCCTCTTCCTGAACCACCTAAACTAGTGCTTATTTTCCCTCATTGTTTTATGTATTTATGTATTAGAAAGAAAAGTGTGCTATAATTCCTTCCAACAGAGTTGTAGGCTGGTGGTATCCTAAGTCTGCAACCTAGTGAACCAGTTTTGATGTATTCATTGATAGAGACTTCAAAGCACTTTTGTACTTTGTAGATAAGAGCGTCTGCTAAATGCTATAAATGCAAATACAGGGCTCCATGGTTCAGATGTGCCTCTGAAAGCAAGATGCTACCTTTATATCACACACACACACACACACACACACACATATATATTAGAAAAGCAAATTACAAGGAGTGGAAACTGCATTTATTTTTCGACATACTCCCCTGCTACCTTTAATACTCTTTATACACCAGCGTTTAGCTAACGCCTGTAGAGGTTCGGCTTGGAAACATTTGTCCGCGAGCCTGAACCATCCTAAGACAGCCTGCGTCACGTCGTCATCAAGAAACCACCAAGACCGGGATCGATACTGACGGACCCGTGGGCATCTTTAAATTGTTTACATCGTTCCTATGCCTTACTGTGGCTCAGCGTTTCATCAACGTGCTTTGCTTGAAGTCTTCTGTAGATATCTGCAGGTTTTACGCTTTCGTTCACAAGAAGCTTCATCACCACATGCTGCTCTATGCATGCACTAACCCTGTTGTCTGAACCGGCCTGAAACATGTGCGCCGCCTATCAGTAACAGAACACACTAACCACGTGCTACATGTAGTACCGCCACGCTAGCATCCATTTTTTACCTGTAAACTATCCTGTTTTGACTTAAACACTCTTGACTCAATAAAATAAAAGATTGTATGACTCCTTTGCTTTCATGCTTTAAACATAAATACGTGATTAAAAGTAAATGCTGATTAAGACCTGAACCAAAGTTTCCGTTAGGAGCAGTTTCACTGCACTGACAACAAAGATAAAAACAACCACAAACAATCTGCTGAGTCATTATTTTTTTTTCCTTCAACTGTCAGGTTACAGAGAACTAACAACAAGTAGTGTTTCAATAATATCATTTCATTAAATACGTCATTTGCCCAGGTACATTGCAGTATATGTGCACAATTCTTGTGCTTCAGTCACAAAAACGATATTTGTATAAAATAGAATACAAAATGGACTTTTTAACTAAAATCAATATAGATTAAGAAAAGTAGTAAAAGTAAATAAGTAATATTGAAGTGAAGTGGTAATGCCTGTAGATGAACACATCTGTGGTTGATGATAACAGTCTTGTACATGATTATACACAAACAGTCCCAAAGCAAAAACATTATATATGGAAACATAATATATGGGGTATGTTAGAGAGCTTATATTATGTATGATTGTGGAACTTACAACTAGGAGAACCTTAAGAGAAACCAGACTCTAAAGGAAACCTCATCTGGCTGGCACAGAATGTCCATTCATTACAAGTACTATAGTCCTAAGCCATTGTAGGAGACTGTTGATATTAATTATAGTCCAAATCCATCCTCATAATTCATAATTAATACACTTTGTTCCTCTGGGGAAAGCCTGCCGTATCCTTTCTAGAAATGTAGAAAAGTAAAACTATTATCTAGAGAACCCTTTGATGAACCCGTGCATAAAGAGTGGCTGTGTGGTTAACGCTGTAGAAATGATGATAAATAAATGAACAAACAGGGATCATATACAAAAACAGAATAACAATAAACCTTAATGTAGCGTGGAACTTTGCCTTAATATACTCCGATTGAACAAAAGCCTCTTAGCTGGTTTCAGCCAACAGGGCACGAGTACTTAGCTTCAATCAGTTGGGCTTTCCCTTTACTTAATCTGCTCGCTTGTAATAAAAAGCGTTTTGCGATAATGAGAATTTGAAAGCTCGTTAAAACCTCCTTTATGTGGTCGGTACGTCTCGCAGTAATTTCAGGCCCCGGTCTCACCACAGTGGGTGGGTAGCAGGGGTACATTAGTCATATTCATACTCAGACAACCAGAAAATTAGATCTGCCGTCTTCCATTTGTTCCCGGGATAGTGGGAGCTACAGGATGTATTGTTAGTCAGCACAAATTGACTGCATCGCACAAATAATGAGCCGACGTGTCACGAGAAAGTCAACACACTCTTATGGACTGGTTCACGAGGTCAAGCTCAACAGCGGCGTCACGAGTGAGTGGATATGATTTCAGAGAGATTTAAACGCGAACATTTAGGGGCGAGACAAAACTTCTCCTGGATGAGTCATACTTGTGCTTGCGGTTCAGAGGTGAACCAAGTTCCATTGTGCTGCCAGGCCTTTTGGTCATTAGCTGCCGGATGTGGTGAAGAACGGGTAGATGATATAACACTATATTGTATGGCAAGCTGGTTCGCTAATTAAGTGACAATGCAGACAAACAGTTACTCAGATTTCTGCAGTCAAATGTAAGACTTTCTAAGACCTTTGTAAGACCATTAAGAATGAAATGTAAGACCTATATCACGACATCAAAAACACACACACAAATACGTTGTTAGCGACTGGCCTCAACAAAGCCCTGAATAACATTTTTTCAAGACGAGTATCGATAAACTTGCAGTTCCCCATAGCTAAAAAGTTATTGGTCAACATTAGATGTTTTGTCTTTGCACATTCAAGTCTGTTCACACAATAACAGTCAACTTCACTATGAATGAGTTAGCAGGAAGCATTTGAGATACAAACAGGCCTGTTCATGAACTTTATAGTGTGAAAAACAGAAGTTGCTCGAGCTCCATTTGCAAGCAGTATTAATAGTATAGCTACGAAGAGAGGTGTAAATAAAGTACCTGGTTATACTTGAGTAAAAATATTGATACCAAAACTTACTCCATTACTCCAAGTTAAAAGCCAACAATATGACTTGAGTTGATTTGAACATTACTCGAGTATTTGACTCCTACTCAACATAAGCTCGAAGTCGCACATCGTTCTCGACACCGAGAGCAAAACTTTAGCGAAAGTCTGTTTGTGAGGTTTTATTTCCTAAACTACAAATCAAATTGTACACCTCGACGATGTTTTAACCAAAATCAACACAACACAATATTTAACATGCCAGAATGAAACAAAGATCAAACAAGTCAAACAAAGTAGGAAAGAAATCTTTTTTAAAAAGGTAATAAAATTACAGTATCATGTAAAAGGCTGGCATTCGGCAAGACGCTCATTCGCCTTCATGTGGAGGAGTTTCGTTTGGTGCAAAAAAAAAAAAAAAAAAGACAAATCGCATTTAGCACAATGGCGTTCAATACCCTGCAGATAGCGATATCGCCTCTTGTGGAGAATCAATACGCCACAGCAGATAAAGCGTGCAAAATGTAATTGGTAACGGTCATCGCCAATTAAAATATAGTGGAGTAAAAAGTACATATTGTAGTTAAATGTAGTTGAGTAGAGAGTAAAAGTTGCTCTAGTCAGTAAAACTAGAAAGTAGCTAAAAAATGTCTTAAGCACAGTACAAATGTTTCACATCACTGGCTGGCATATTAATGACTTGAAGTACAGCCTTTTGTGACACGCCCAGACTTCATCATTTCAGCAGTATTCAATAAAAACAAGCATGTCCGATGTTAAACATGATTTACACATGTGACAAATCATTATGCATGAAACAGCCTGAGAAAGCTAATTGAATACTAAAGACTCACCGGAATTAATTGCCATCCTAAAGACGAATCAATATTTGAGCCAATAATAAACTGTGTGTTCTGGGTTCTCACACATGTTAGTGACAGCAAGCTCCATAAAGTATTAAGGTGGAATCTTTAAGTCTTATTAGAACTATTATGCAGTGTTGTTCAGTTTTTGCCCTAATAGATATGCATTTTGTGGCTTTTATTTTTTTTTTATCTAAAAAAGTGTGAAATACAAGGCAGCATTAAATAGATTTATTTAGCACATGTGCGTGCAGGTATTAAATGTGGAGAGAGCCGTTCTCATTTACTGCATTTCATCAGACGTCCTTATCCAGAGCGACTTACATTTATCTTAATCATACATCTGAACAGCATTGGGGTTAAGGGCCTTGCTCAGGGGCCCAAGAGTGGCAGCTGGTGTTGACACGCACACTCACTGCGTTTCAGCGGCCATACACTAGAAGTATAATATTTGCACATGACAAATAATTAAGTATCACTTGAACTCTTCTCAAATAAGACCCACCCAGTTTTCTGTGCAGAGTTGTATCCCATGCGACACAAATTAGCACACACAGAATTAGCTTCTAAATCAACGCCTCGCTTCGTCCTTATTATGTAATAAAGCAACTTCCTGATTCTGTAGTATCCTGCTAATAATTAGACGGCTTGAGAATAAAGCACACCTGAAGCTACTCATTAAATGCAGCTGCAAGCACTTTTTACGTCATCAAAAGAGAGCACGCCACCCACACACACTCTCAACCATGAACCACCAAAATCATCGAGTTAAGAGTGCACTAAAACGCTGCCAATGACTTACATTAGCTCCAGAGTCATCACGTTTTTCCAGCCATCATCACTACTTCACTTTGTGATATTATCTAATATGAGATTCGAAACAGAATGAACCAAGGACAGTGTTTTTGGCACAAAGGGATTAATATCCTGGCAGTTTTTTATCATGCTTAATATTGTGATAATGTTTTTATTGTTTGAAACAGCAGCATATGTATAAATAGACTTGGGTAAAAAGTTCAGGCTGGTTATACTAAAGGGTTCAATCTTATGGAGTACATTTGTACTGAAACCTGTTCCTAGGCCCTATGGATTTTGTAAGAGATTGTGTTGAATATATAAAGTGAATAATGTACCATAAGCTTTGATGAAATCCAAACCTGCTCCAGCACGGCAATGCCCCTGTGCACAAGGTGAGCTCCTTGGAGATCTGGTTCACATGCTTTGAAGAGAAAGATCTTGAGTGGCCCGTTATAGAGCTCTGATCTCATCCCTACTGAACACCTTTGGGATGAATGTGAAGGCTGATTGCACCCCAGGTCTCCTCACCTACATCAGTACCTGCCTTTCACAATACCCTTGTGGCTGATGAACACAAATATCCATAAGCACACTCTAAAATCTAGTAAAACAGCTTTTCAGAAGAGTGGAGGGAATTAGAAGAGCAAATTGGGACTAAATGTGGAACGCAATGCTTAAAAATGACCGTACTTATGACCAGGTGACCCGATACTTTTGCCAATAGAGTGTACTTAGGCCTTTGTAGTGCAAAAATTATTAAATAAAACCAGACGTTCTTTTTTTTGTTCTGTCTCCAGGAAGATGCAGCTCTATCTCTGCCATGTTAATCTGTATTCTATGTGACTCTCAGGACACACCCCGGTCTCCGTAGTGATGTGATACGTCATATTCACGTAGCAGCAGTTTAGCGAAGAGAAATCAACCTACGTATAAAATATCTGTTAAATTATTAGTCACTTTCTAAATAATAAACATACAGCGATTCGAAGGCAAATATGTTACAAATCATGCATCGCGATATCCGATGCACACTTTTTTTTAAAATCAATGCATCATATCTGTTATGATGCATTTTGCCTGTACTTCAAATCATTTGTATTAGTGTTATTCTTGTTTCAACAAAAAATAGCCCAATAAGCAACTTTTTCCGAACAAATAAGATGATATGGAAGCCAAAAAATTGACCCTTCTAAACCCTGCTAGCTCATTTATATAACTTTCTCTGCACACTGCCTGGGTTCAACTGACTGGTAGGATCTCTAATGACTCGGTTGGTAAGTGTACGTAGTTTTTCTTCAGACTATCCGACCTGCATGCTCTTCTTACGTGAACGGCGCCATACACATTTCATGCTCTCTGACTTTCAGTTGATCTAACTGCAACAAAGCAAAAGAAACCAGAAACACACCGGCGACAGAAGATGCCCGTAATCAAACCAGTGACATGTGACTGGCACCGCGGAGGATCCCTTTCAGACCTGACTCCCGGGGTTAATCGAAAAATCTCCTTTAAAACGAGCACAAGACGCAATGCTTTGAGGCGGTCACAAAAAACCCATCATCCGTGTATTGACCAAAGCTGCTCGATATCTCACGAGGCAATGAACAGCTGGTTCTAACCTTTCACATGGGGCATGGTATCTAGGAAAGATCGGCTCGCGTTCTGTGGCAAGGAGCGATACAGTTTTAACGAGAGAATGCTTCGGGAGGGAGCGACGAAGGAAAAGCGGAAAAATATCGGCGTTTTACTCATCAGAGCCTAGCGGTCCATGAGACTTACGATCGAAGGTAACCTTCGTGTTAACGCACACTGCCACATCCGTCGTACCATGGAGGCAGTCTTCCTAAAACTCGATAAAATCTGGAAAAAAGTCCACTACTGAACTGCTATTATTAAATCAGAATAAACACAATCTCTGTAAATTATATTGCTAAAAAAAACACCAACTGGTTACAAAGTCTAATGTTTTTTTTCACTTCATGAAAACTGGACGTCTATCGTTGGCCCCATCTCTACATTTTAAACCACAGCACTGATGAATGCTTATATCAGATCATAGTTCGATTTGATTGGGTGGTAATTTGAGATCTGCTTCATGTTGCACCACATCCCATTGTTCAGTGAGTGAATGATCTCTTTAGACTATTGTGGCTTTCCATATCAGTTACATTTACATTCACGGCATTTGGGAGACGCCCTTATACAGAGAGAGACCTACAACTGAACAGTTGAGGGTTAAAGGCCTTGCTCAAGGGCCCAGCAGTGGCCGCTTGGTGGAGCTGGGATTTTTTTATTTTTTTTTTTTTAGCTCACGCTCTTTTGATCAATAGTCCCAGATCCTAACCACTGAGTTCACAGTCGAATCTTCACAGAGGTGGTCATACTATTTAGTTATATTCGGGTGCTCAATATCTAATTTCAGATACTGTAGAAATCACGGTTTACCCAAAAAACAAATTATATTTGATAAAGTATAATAAAGTCATATTATTTATTGCAATTATGTTGCAATAATTACAATGCATTAATAATATTAATAATAATTGTTACATGTGCAATAACTTTCTTCCACCTGTTTCTGTTATATATATAATATATAATATATATATATTAAGCATAGATGCTGTACAATCAGTACATTTCCAATCCTATTGAAATATACTGTAGGAAATGTGTAGCAGCAGTAAAACAGGTGGAAGAAAGTTATTGCACATGTAACAATTATTATTAATATTATTAAGGATTTCTTGATTTCTTCCTATTTTTAATTCATGTATTGATTTACAGGAAGCTCGTAGGCGAGTAAAACGCCTTGGTTTTGGTTAAACGAAGTAAGGCATGCTGTTTCTAGTAAAGCGTGTGTTTGAGTGAACCTTATGCATCGATGTCAACGAGTGTTATACTTTTGTTTCATTTTACCTACGTTCCCAGAGCTCGCTGCATTCTCCGGCGAACACTTGAAAGCGACCTTTACGAAGCAGCAAGGCCTACGGAGTTAATGAAGTGCTAAATGTGAAGAACAAACCCTTATTTTCATGTGTAAATATTCGAGGGTTGTAGGAACTTGAGTGGTTATAGTGCCAATGAATGCATGTTCGGAGAGGAACGTTGTTGGAAGTACTTGAATGTCCCCCCCCCCCCCCCCCCACAACACACACACGTCTGGCTCTCTCGTTTTCATTGCTGTGAGATGATAAAAAGCTCTGGACAATCAAAGCCAATTAAAACCTAGTGAGCTGAGAAGCAATTGGGGTCGGAGGCGGGTCATAAATACCGCAGATGCTCGTTCCTTCAGTGGGAAAAAAAAAGTGACCCTCTTGTCTATAGTTGGCCTTTTGTCACCAGAGAGGGTTAGTGAGAAAGGAGAGAGAAAGAAGAGGGAGATAGAAGGGGGCACAAAGCAGCACAAGGCTGCTGGGACATTTACTCAACATTACAAGATAGGCCTGGTAGGGCTGGTTTTGTAAGCAGAGCTTTTTTCAAAGACCACTTCTTAGATGTCCTGAAAGATCTTTGTCTCAAACAAAGGTGGAAAGAACATTGTTAGGAAAACATGAGGCTCTTAATGTGGTGTGAAAAGAGAACATGGGGCCAGCTGCTTTAGGGGTTACACTCTGCATTAAAGATGAGAGATGGAGTGTGGGACAGTTTGCCCTGGGAGCAGATGGTCGGCACATTCGAAAAAGCTTAAAATAATACGAATAAGACTTTTGAGTATGACGTCATGATAAGACACGGGTATACTAAAGAATGTGTGTCAGTTAATGGTCACATCAAAATGAAGGAGGTGTCTTGGTGGCTCGGACGTTGGTACCAGAGGGTCTGTTTTGACCTTCTGTTTCTATTTCAGAAAGTTTTACACACACCAGAATAGTGTGCGAAAAACAAAAAAACATCCAGTGAGGAGAGGGTGCATGCTGGTAAGTGTAGAAAGAGATTAGAAGTGAATGATCAGACTGGTTTGAGCTGACAGGAAGTCAACTAACAGTCAAATAATCGCGCTTTACAACGACGAAAAACATCTCAGCATCCACATACCCACAACGCTGTGGTGGATGGACTAGACCAGGTTCAAACCTAGTTTTTTTTTTTGTCTTGGGTCACCCAAGAAAAGGAATCTGAGGCTTTCATGGGCAGAGGTTTACTCAACTCCTAATTCACAGGAGATCAGGAGAATCTGAAATACTAGCAGCAACACCAGGGGTGACAAGGAGCCTTATTAGAATGTCTGATGTGAACGTCAAATGAAGCTCTTGCCCTGTAGTACCTGCATGGTTTTATGGACTGTGATGCTTCCACACACGATTAGGTGATTAAAGAACTGCACGGATGTGCAAGAGTGCAGGTGTTAACCATAAAGTTAATGGTGTTTGTATGGATGTGTGTAAACATAATCTGATGATTAAGCAATAAAATGATTGTTTTTCTGCTACAAATGCAGAACTTAAAGCACCATAAAGATGCAGAAAGAAGCCTGAGCTTCGGCGTGACCTAAATACTCACTAAACCGAGCAGGCACAGGTAGCTAGGCCTTTTTTTCAACACCCCCTGAATTATTTAGCATAGTGAAAAGCCAGTAGCTATGCAAACCCATAGGCTGTCGGCGAGATTCAGGGCTTAAACAGGTAAAAACACAAAAGGAATGCAAATTTACTAAGGAAATCTTTGTACCCGGTGGAGCACTGATATTTACGGTCAGAGCTCAGGAAGCAAAGCGGAAATGTCAAGGGGGAAAAAAAAAAGATTCTCGCACTAAAAGCGAGCAAAACTGTCAGAAAAGTGATCAATTCGTTGGGTGATGCTAGCGAAGTAAAAGCAAAAGTTCTTTATATAATTACCGCAACATGCTCTTAGCGCCACGGTGTTTAATAAGTACAGACATAATTCACCGCGTGCCGATGCCTTTGTTTTAACAGGCAAGTATTATTCGTTATAATGACAAGTTAAATGCGTGGTGCAGGTGTACGTGGTCGAATCTTGGCCAATTTCCATGCGTACTACTGTCATCGCACTCGAAGAGTATTTAATTTTAATATATTTAATTTTAGATCTTGACTGAGGCAGAGATAAGCAAGAAGCCTGAGGGGGAAAAAAAATGCTTCTGATCTCACCTTTCCGTGAACCTACGTTATTTAAATGGATCGTAGAGTAGCACATAATAAGCGCAGGAAAGCTTTAATATGGGATGCTGCAGTTTAAGAAGAATAACATGTCAGATACTGAAGCTGGGTGGAAGAAAGATGGGATAAAGGGCTGATGTTGTGGCTTACCCTCAACCTCCATGGTCTCTACTGATTCTTGACCATCTGCTTGCTTGCTGTTCATGCTTGTTACTTGGTCTTCTGAAAGAGAGCGACAAAACAGAGAAAGAGACACGTTACTGGAAGGACAGGACTGAGAAACTGGTTCAAGTGCATCCATATGGTACAAACAGCATGGGGCAATTGTGGCATTCATTTGAAATTCGAATGATTTCCCGGTCATGAATATCTCAGGATGTAGAGCGTGCTACATTAATTAAGATGGCTCATTTAAAAAAAAAAAAAAAAAAAAAAATGCAGCAGGCAGTATTAATTTGTGAGTGTATAATACAATGTACGGGGCTGAGAAACCAAACCAAGACAAAGGAATATGTAAATCAAGCCCGACAAAAACCCTGCTCTTTGCATAATCAGACACAAATCACATGCCTTACAAATCGCTCTTTTCCCTTGTTTGCGAGCGCTGACGTATTCTCCCCCAAAAAATTATTCCTCCCACCTTTCCTCTGAATTTCAACCTGAAAGGCAGCAGGACAGATGAAGGTGCTGATCAAAAGCGGAGCTTCAAAGCTCCACTCAGGGACACAGGTATAAGAGGTTTCTCTTCCCAATGTTAGCTTTGATGCTAACTGGGCCACTGGGACACAAGAGAGCACAAGCCAGACTACATTTCTAGCCTAGTGTCCATCAGCAGTAGATGTTCGATCTCTATCATGTGCTCTATCAAGTGTGGGGGGTGTTTATAATGCTAATATTTAGCCATTTACACAATCAACACTAATTCATTTCTATATCAATCCACAAATGGACAATAAAATGAACAATTGTTTTCTTTTGTGCAAACACTTGATTAGTTCAGGTTATTACCTCAGACAGGTTCTGGGTCTGCTCCAGGGTCTCTTATAATAAAAGTAGACCAGAGGGCATCCTTATAAGCTATCGATCCAAACAACTTTCAGCAACTTTTCCCACTTCAGAAGTTGTTCCTGAACCTTTTCTTGTCAAAAAAAACCTCTCCCCTCATCTTAAGGGGGGAATTGTCTCTTTCTTTTCCAGTAAAAACCATTGTTTTAGTTTTGGAGAATTTTCCACAAAACATGTAGGAACTGCATACTTCCATGACCCCCACCAAGCTGTGCCACTGCTCCATGGATTGGTCCATCCTCTAGAATCCTACATTCAACTATTAGAGTCTGTAGAACATCTCCAACTACCTCTTGTGCCAAGTTTTAAATAATACATGAAATCATATATCTGCTGGAGAGAGACTGCTTTATCTGAAATTGAAGTTTAATAAACAAATGTTTAACTCATTTGGAAGAACTTCATTAGTTACTGTACCTTCTCTTGATGGGGCTTTGAGACCACCATCCCAATTGACCAGTATATAGGCACTGCCCCAGATCTTCATGTAGCACTAAAAAGGCATTTTAATCACAGAAATTCACCATTGTCTAAAACTATCAATATCTCCAGCCAATAAAGAAGGTTAAAAAAAGGTCAAAGCTTACTCAGCTAATTAACGCAGAAGATCTTATTGTATGTTCTGAAAGAAGGAATTTTTGGTGCATGAAACATTATCTCAGACCTTCACAAGATCCTACAGTCATCTTTGAAACCACAGCTAATTATTTTTGTTTCACTTAACTTCTCTGCTAGAATTTTTTCCCCTCTTCCTTATACTTCAATTGGTGACTTTCAACCAAGATGCCATGTGAAGATAAAAAAGATGGCTAAGGGTTATCTCTAGAGGGCCACTTAAATGTATACAGACACATGGTGGTGTTCGATTGTACCACAGATTTCCATCAATTGTACATTGATAGGTTCCTCTAGTTCATGAACGGTTCATTAAAAGAAATCTATGGAGCTTTGAGTACTGAATGAGCTAAATGCTTCAGTAGTGCATAAAGGACTACTGACGTATTGAAGGAGGAGAATATGGCAGGCAAAGGAGAGGGGTAAACAAGTCTGTCTATGTCTATGTCTGTCTGTCTATGTCGGTCACCATAGACATTTAAAGTCTATGGTGAAAAATGGTGAAAATTTCCGTCCAATTCATTTGATTTCATTTCAATTTATTTGTATCTGTAGAGCGCTTTTAACAATGGACATTGTCTCAAAGCAGCTTTACAGAGATAAAGCGGTTATAAAATAAGGTATAACTTTGTTTCTTATAATTGTAAGTTTGTCCCTAATGAGAGATCCAGTGGAAACTGTGGCAAGGAATAACTCCCTGAGATGGCATGAGGAAGAAACCTTGAGAGGAACCAGACAGGGAACATATCCTCATCTGGGTGGCACCGAATGTCCATTCATTTCGAATGTCATTTCGAAATGTTCTTTACAGACAAAGATAAAGGTCAGAATGGCTACATTTCCTGGTGACTGATAAGTATTCAGATCTCCGAAAACAAATGATGAGCCCATGCTATTTTCCGGTTAAGTTTAGCGTTCCCCTTTAATCATTATGGTGTCTACCTTCTTGATTAAGAAGAATAATTTATATAGAATATTCCATAGTTTATTCCCTTTTAAGTCAGTTTTTCTGCTGCATCAGAGGCCAGCTTAGATGTCACACCATAAGCCTATGTGCTTTTAACATTCACACGTATGCTGCTTTAAACTACTGCTTTATCCAATCAGATTGCGATTTGGCCAATCCGGGACCCTCTAGCAGTTGTCCAATCACGTCGATGTTTTCACGTCAATCGATTGGATGGTTGGAAACCGCACAAGCTTAAATATATTTGTGTGGATTTTAACACCTCTAAAAGAAGAGAATGAATTGATTTGGACGCAGATACACATAGAAGGACATTTACAAGACGGACTTGATTTTTTTAAGAAAAGCTGGCCATCCTGAAAAAAAGGTCGTTAAGCTTTTTTCATGAACTGTTTATATTTTTGTTTAATTTGCACAAAACGCACAATTTCAATAATTCAGAATCCCCAGATAATTGATGCTCTCACTGTATGAGAATCCTGTCTGTGATGCAGCGCTCTGTTCTACTGCGTTTCTCTATAATATTAATGGTTTCTAAAGTCATGGTGTCATAATGATGGTATTAAGAGGTGGATTGGTTCAGATAGGACACCACTCAAGGCCTGGGTGTGAAATACACGGCCCACCACTAAACTAAACCTAGAATTGAATTCGAATCAATAAAGAATATCTACCACTTAAAGAGAGTGCTACATAAAAAAAAAAGTAGGTGTAGAATTAGCTATTTTCATAAAAGTTTTCTTCACATGTGCTTCACAGCCAAAATCATCACAAAACCATGGTCATCATAACACTTTTCATTTGAAGCAAAAACAAAATCTTTGCACACCTCCATACACTTGTATGAGTTCCAGCGGCAATTACAGGGCTATATACGGAACGTTGGCGTAATATTTATAACTTACATCCCTTTTCCACTGATCTACTATTGCTGCTCATGTAGAGCATCGCAATAAAGACGCCTGACCTTTAGCTGACGCTGCGCTCTGACCTTTCTGCAGCCCTGCACTGATCATCTTATTGGTGATAATAGATTTGAAAGAGCTGCGGTAAATTCGATGCCAATTATGGGAAAGCCAATTGAATGTCTCTTTGCCCATGCAGAAAAACCACAGGCAATAACAGTAGTAATAATGACATTAACTGCCAATCTCGAAGATGGCCACTATAAATTCGACATTAGAGAAATCAGAAATGAATAGTACAGAAATAATAAGGAATACAGTTTAGATTCTTTCGGAGAAAGAATTCAGAGGTCAAAACGTGTCTCTGTAATTCAACTGATCCTGTGATATTACTTTTTGCATAGAAATGGAGTGGGAATGGCTGCTGGGAAACACAGATTCATGCTAAATGTGACCGTAAAAGAAATGTGATTTCTTATGGCTTGGCAATTTATAATAAATCATTATACAGTATATACATATATCTAGGATACACTATATTGGCAAAAGTTTTGCGGACACTTGGTCGTAAGTATGGCCGTAGCATTCCACATTTAGTCCCAATTTCCAATTATAACTCCCTCCACACTTCTAGGAAGATGTTCCACTAGATTTGGATGCTCGAACATGTTTGGAGTTTTAGTGAACGCAAAATTTTTATACCGCATCCAATGACGCCCTGTACATTTGTGTACCTCCAGTTTTGTGGTTACAGTTTGGAGAAGAACCACATATGGCAGAAAAGGTCAGATGTCCTAATACTTTTGTCCGTATAGTGTATCTAACACAATATCATTACAAGATTCATTTCACCGAGGGATTGGGAGCTGGGTTTAAAAAAAATAAAGAAAAATGAACAGACGGAATAAGTCCAAGCAACATTTCTGTTTCGAAGGTATATGAGAGTGTGTACATGAGTGGATGCGTGTGTGTGTGTGTGTG
>JAAIIK010000090.1:3002341-3025655 GCA_014706435.1 Silurus glanis | reverse complement strand
ACACACACACACACACACACACACACACACACAATACTGATGAACTGAGTGTAGCTGTTTGTTATTGTTAATGAAGATCACAATTTTAGCATTTGTCCAACACAATTAATCACAACACACACACACACACACACACACACACACACACACACACACACACAAATCTATCCATAAAAAAGTAAACAAAATCATCAATCTCTTGTATGGACATATATATTCAGGTATGAAATGGTCACGGTTAGTCATGTATAATTATTGTCCTCTCAGTGTCTCAGTCTTTCTCATCTTTTTTTGGATTGCATCTAGTTATCATAGGCTGGATTTTTTTTTTAAAATTGTAACACCGTTAATAATCATTTAAAAAGTGGGAAATAATTCAGAGGCAAGTCTTACCCGGCTCGCTTCTTTCTGTGGTTATTTCCTTTGCAGCGGTTTCAGGGACAGAACTGCAGATCTCTGTGAGAGAAAAAAAAAAAAAAACAAGAATACGACATTAAATATGACAAAATCTCAGATATCATTTATAAGATCAGGAGATCAGGTAGCACGCTGTTTAAATTGTACCTCCATAAACCCGGCGCTGGAGACAGAGCTCAGGGTGGGCAATAATACAGAGGGCCTGGAGCATAAAGAGTTAAGGGCCTTGCTCAAGGGCCCTAAATAGCAGCTTGGTGATACTGGGGCTTGAACCTCTGCACTTCCAATGACGCGTGTTGCTTTTTATTAATTTTCAAGAAAGAAATAAGAGCGCTCGTGCTTAACTATTTTGAGAATGTTGAGAATCATGATGGTTTTGTTGTGTTTATTGACAGCACATACAATATAACTGCAATATAGAGCTATTAAGTGTCCATCTGTCCCTTAACTCTAAATTTAGAAGCATCTCGTTATAAGCTTCCTATGTTTCAATGAAGCTCCTTATACAAACAGGAAACGAGGAGAAACGAAAGCTTTTCAACAGGCATGATCCTGGTTCATTTACATCAATTACACACAGTTTATTGATTCTCCTTAATTCTTCCTTTAAAGACTTATGCAGTGCTTATGAATGTGTTCTAAAGGCTGTATGTAGGCACCCTTATTCATAGATAAATTCCAAAGCCTATTCATCAATAGGCTGAATCAACTCACACACACACACACACACACACACACACACACACACACACACATACACACACACACACACACAATCCTATGAACATCATTAAACACTGAGGGCAGGTGTTCCATGCAGAATTGAGAATTGGGCTCTGTTTTAAGCAGTGCTGCTCGACCTGGCATCTCGTTTTCCTTTTTGTCCTCTTTGCAGCATAATTCCGAAAAGTGCCTCTTTTTGGGTTCAGGCCAAGACGAACATTAGTTTTTCTCCTCTTGGCCGGAAAGCGAATCCAAGAAACGGGCACTTGAGGATGGTGATGGTGACACGGCTGTCAATGCTGGGAGAGTAAAACTAAATCACAGCGGAGGGGAAAAAAATCAAATAAAAGCCCACACGGGCTGCTGCTTCGAGGAATGTAAATGTGAAGCTGTGGCACGGTGCAGAGCGGTGGAAGACACAGTGAAGACGGGATCAGCGTTTGAGACTCTTGCCTCAGACTTTGACAGTAATGGCTCCTTCTTATAAGTCAAATGCCCTGAGGGATGAGTTGTGTGTGAGTGTTTGTGTGAGAAGGAGAAAGAGAAGGTGTGAACGACTGAGTATAAAGAGTCAGAGAAAGTGTGTCGGAGAAACACTTGCAGATGAGCAGGATTTGTGTGTGTGTGTTTGGGTGTGTGTTGTTTAAACAGTTCCACACACACACACACACACACACGCACACCCTCGCACCTGTGCGCCTCTTATTTCCTCACTAATGAGTGTATTCTACAAATGCTCCTGGCCTTGTAATGAGTTGTGTTCGTGGCTGATCCATACAGAATAAATAATAGAAAAACACCAAAGTCTTTACATTATGATGAAGAGTATTAGGAGGTTTAATCTGAGAGCTGCACAAACACCGTGTGTATAAGTGTTAACTTATAGAACTATGATCAGAATCACTGACTTGCGTTTTAATATTTTTTGTCCATGAATATGTATAAAATGATTCCTAGTTGTCTATTCTCTTCATTTCATTGTGTTTCCCTGCACCCAAATGAGAGTCGTTAGAGTTTCTATCACGTATTGCCGTGAATCTCTATGTTGCATGAAGATGTCGCTTTCACCAATCAGACTGCGATTTGTTCAATCTGAGGCCCCTCGTAGGCGTACAATAACATGGACATTTTCACGCCTTTTCATCGGATGGTCAGTGTGCGCTATCCGAGCTAACAAACCGCATCTGTAGCAAACTGTACAAGCTCAAATCTATTCGTGATCTATAAGAAACTGATTAGGTCGGAGATACATCTACATTTGCAGACTTTTCAAGACATTGTAAGGAAAGATCAGCCAAAACAGTACAAAGCAGTTGTTGAGCTTTTTCATGAACTTTTGGGTTTTGTTTCCTTTGTAGAATTTGCACAAAAACAAACAATTTGCCATGGAGCAATGCAGGGGTCAATTTATGAGGTTATTATCGATGCTTTTGCTAGAGATGGTGTATGTGGGTGGTGCAGCTGTGGCTGCAGTGAAAGAAGACTCATTGAATTGCATTCATTAAGTTTCTTGCTTTAGTAACAGTGTTCATTCTCACTGTATGAGATTCCTGTTTGTGATGCAGCGTTTGTGATGCAGTTCCTCTATAATATTGATGGTTTCTATTGCTGTGGTGTCATATTGATGGTATTAAGAGGTGGACTGGTTCAGGTAGGACTGGTTTTTGAAAAACACTTGTCCTGGTCACCAAGGGCTACTGATTTGTCTGATCACCATGACAGCAATAAATGTTACCTAGTTCATATTAAAATTACCCTACATGAGTAGTTCGGCCATATTTAGCACTAATAAAGTACTAACAAAGTTCACATTATGTCCCCAAATTCTGGTTGTGGGAAATGAAACAGAATCAAAGCTAGAGTTGTGTGATTACATAAGCAGTGCCTGCATGACAGCTCTAGTCAGCTCTAGTCTCATTATCAGTCACTGACAATAAGAAAAAAAGGCACCTGAACCATGTTCTTCAAAAAAAAATAGGACCTAGAGGAGTAATTATACCTGATTGCAGGTTCGGTGTGTCCAGACGGTCCTCATCCACGTCTAAAATCAGAAACAAAAATCACAAGAAGCACACTGTTTCATTAGCCAGATCGTACAAACACACATTTCTTATTCTTTTCTCATTAGATCCGTGGGTGTAATCCCACCACGGAGCTTCTCGGATCGATATCTAATCAAGCTTCCAAGCTGGAATTAAAACCCCACGAACCCGCCGGAGAAAATCGTTGACAGTGCTGCAACATACTGTATAATAATAATGAGGCTTGCGTGTACCAGGGTGAGTTTTGCTGTTCACTTCAGGGCCTGAATCGAAAAAACGAATACATATAATCCTGTATACACTGCTCATGCTGTAAACCTGTAAATCTTCCACTCACCAAATACTTTTGTTGTCTCTTGGTTTGGATTATGTAATTCACTGTTTATTGATTTAAGAATATGGACAAATCAAAGACTGCAGCTTTTTATACAGACAACTGCATTCCATTCAATACAGAATACATTAAAACCTCGCTACAGGTAGAATCCACAGCTTTGGTGAGGATTATTCTTCAGATGTCTGATGTCTGGATAAGTTCTATCCATAACATCAAGTAAATCTCCAAATAAATTTCACCCTGATATGTGAATAAAACAACATTTGCTTACCGGCTTGGCTAAACATCTCAACATCTGGAAAAGAAAAAATATGCACAATGTCATTGTCAGTGTCTCATCAGTCCCTGTTAGTATTAGTTAACTAATTACCCTAGCTTGCTCTCTAGATTAGATTCATTAGCATCGGTAATGAAGATTGGTGCAAATGTGGTGATGAGCAGGTTGTTTGCATTGCTGTTGATAGAGGAGGAAAAATCAAGAGAATTGAGCCACTTTGTGCGAATGATTGTATGCTGCCACTGTTACAGTGGGACGTCGCACAGCGTACTAATTAGCACCCCAAAAATAGATCCCTTGTTATTTTTAGTCAGATAGCAACTTTAGAATACTGGCAATAGAAAATTTGTGACTCAATTTTTTGATGTTTGAAAATGTTTCAGATGCCTAAAATAATTTTTTATTTTTTTTTTTTTTTTTTTAACATTTATTTTCACCCAATAGTCTACCACAACTTTATTATAATAAAATAAATATTTCCGACTTAATTTCTGATATTTGAAAATATATCTTTACCCAAAAGTCTACCACAGCCATGTTTTTAGAAATTGAGAGAAAAAAAAAAACTCTTCTTGAGATAAATATTCAGACCCCTGGCTAAAAGCCCTCCAAACTGATCTCTGGTGCATCCTGTGTACTTTGATCACCACGAGATGTCTCTAGAATGTGATTAGAATTCGCCTGTCACAAAGATTGGACATGATCTGACAGGCACACACCTGTGTGTCTAAGTTCCACCAATTCACAAAGCATGTCAGACCCAAATCCTAGCCATGAAATCCCAGGAACTCTCCTCAACGATCAAACTGTCAAGACACAGATATGGGCAAGAGTATAAAAGCAGTGGATGTTCCCACAAGCACAGTGGGCTCCATCATTGAGAAATGGAAATAGTGTAGAATGCCCAGGACTCTTCCTCAAGCTGGACACCCTCTCAAACTCAATGGCCATCATAGCAGCACTTCAGAGAGTCCTTGGCAGCGATAGTGGATTGTCTGGAAGACCACCGTCTCACAAACACTCCGTCAGGGAAGGTTTGGTGATAGTAGAGTGGCAGAAATGACAGGAGCTTTTCATAAGTAAAAGGCAAATGGCAATTTGGAGTCTGAAAGCACAAGATTCTCCTGACTAATGGAAGGAAAAACTAGGCTAAAATCCATGAGCTTTATCTGCCGAAACCCAGGCACTTCGCATAAACCGTCTAACCCGTTCGCTACGGCAGGATGGTTCTATGATGGAACTTCTCAAATGCTCCCCATCCAATCTGATCTTGAAAAGATCTGCCAGAAAGAAATACAGAAGCTTTCCAAATGCAAGTTGTTGAGACTACCCAAGAATTGGTGCCACAAGTGATTCACACTGAATTAGGGGTCTGAATATTTATATAAATGTGAAATCCAAAAAACTGATCCATTTAAAACAAAATAGAACATTTTGTCTTAAAACCTAAAGGGTTGGATTGATTTCTATGTAAATACAAACTAACAGTGGTATAAAGTATTTGAGTAAATGTACTTCTTTGCTGTACTTAAATAATTTTCTGGTTACTTTCTTGTTTTACTGAGTATCAAAGATAAAAGCAACTTTTACTCTCTACTCAACTACGTTTACGATTCAATAGATGTACTTTTTAATCTACTATATTTGAATTGACAATATGCGTTACCAATTACATTTTGCACCAACGTCGAAGATTAATCATTAATGTTGAGCCTTAATGTTGAATCATTAAGTCCCAACACTCCCCTACCCACATCTGCTGCCTGGGGGCAACAGCTTTTTAGCACTTCTGGTTTTATTTTCAGTTTGAACTCTTTTGTTGAACCAGCTTTTGTTGAAGTTAAAAAAAAATATCGTCCCTCTCTGAGACTGAGAGCTGCATCAAATCCCAGTCAGCTCTGAATATCTGGTTTTACTTGATCTAAAATGATTTACATTGAATACTAATGGTTTTTCTACTTTGTGACATGATCCTGTAATTCTATCGATTAATAGATGATACCTTTATGAAAGATAGCTTTACAACTTTGTCTCTTTTGGGTTTTTTGGGTTTCTCCTTGTTTCATTCTGGAATGTTGAAGAGGCTGCTGTGTTGATCTTTGGTTCATGCAGTGTTGAGGTGTATAATTGGATTTGTATTTTACAGAATAAAACCTAAAAAATCAACTGCTTTTGGCTTTTCAATAAAGTGTTTAGTGCATCATTCAATAAGAGTCAAATACTCAAGTATTGTTCAAATCAGATACTTTTACACAAGTCATATTGGAATTGGTGATTTTTTTTTTTATCTTGGAGTAATACAGAATGTTTTGTAGTAAGGTATCTAGAATTTTACTCAGTTATGCTTTTCAGGCAATATATACACCTCTTTTATGTCATATGCACATATTTGTATAGATTCAAGAAATGCTCCACCTGAACTTGGAAGAAGATCGGCTTACCTTGGTCTTGGCTCTCCATGTAAACATCATCAGTATCATTTTGATTAGCATCTGGAAAATGAACAAAGGCTAGTTTTAGGAATGAACAGTGCTTTAATAGCTGGTACAAAAATCACTAAGAACACCGAGCAAGTTCACACACAACCTCAGGTAACACTTTTTTGTTAACTTTTTGCAAAAATTAATAAAATGTACTCTGATATAATATGGATGCTAAATTGCAGAATATCAGATTGAAGGATTTGCATAATAGAGATGTATTTTATATATCAATACACGCACTATGAAATCATAATAAAAAAATGCCATGCATAGTAATCGCTTTATTTCTCGATGTAATCTTTAGTAATGCGGTGTAATGTAGCCATCAGGGGTTTTCTGCATGCTTTCTGTGTGCTTCTTTTTCAGTTTGATCTTAAGTGTACAGTAACTTATCTAAAGTCCATTTTATGTCAAGACTATTCAGGTTTTGGCAGTAGGAAGCTCTTACAGTTATGACATTAAGTCAATATGACCTGAAGGCCACTGTGATCCATTTGGCTGTGTTTGAGCAGCTTCTGTACACTTCAGAATTCATCCTGCTGTAGCCAGAATAGGTCACATCACTGATAAAGACTAGTGAATTTGCTCACTGGCTGCCACATAATCAGGCCATGATGCTACCTCAATGTATGATGAAGTGGGTACACCTTAAATACATTCTTCCGAGAGCTTTTTGCTACAACAGTCAACTTATGAAACCATTTTGTTTGCATATCGGGGAGCTCTATGATCAAGATTAACTGTTTGAATACACTCACTGAGCAATCAGCCAATCATGTAGCAGAAGCACAATGCATAAAATAATACAGGACATCCGCTTTGGTTAATATTCACATAAAAAAAAATTCTGAAAAACCAAGAAAAAAATAGCTGTTTTCGAGCCTGGTTCCTCTTAAGGTTTGCTCCTCATGTCTTTACAGCGGGGTTTTCCTCGCCACAGTAACCACTGGCTCGCTCATAATGGAAAAAATGTACAACTTCTAGGTTCTAAACTTATACATTCCAACTTTATAACCTCTTTATCTCTTTGTAGCTGCTTTGGGAAAATATCTGTTGTTAAAAGTGCTTCACATATAAAGCTGAATTAAATCGAATATAATACGAGGGTCGTTCAAGTCAATACGGGACTTTTAAGTTTATAAATTACAAGAACAAATTTCAACTAGTGGAAACTGCATTTATTTTTTGACATTGTTCCCTGCCACATTTATACACTTACTCCAGCATTTATCTAATGCCTGGAAAGATTCGGTATAGAAAGATTTGTCGGTACGCCTGAACCATCATTCATCTTCACATCAAGGAACCACCACGACCACCATGGGATCGTCACTGACGGCCATCTTTAAAACGTTTACACCGTTCAAACATCTGACTGCGGCTGAGCGCCTCATTACCGTACTGTGCTCGAAGGCTTCTGTAAATATCAGTGTTTTTATTTTTTTATTTTTTTATTTTTTTATTTTTTTTAATTCGTTCAATAGGAAATTCAGCACCACACGCTGTCCCATGACTGAACTAACACTGTTGGACTGCCATCTTGATTGCCATCTCGTCTCTGGACCGGCCCGTGACATGTGAGCCTAGCATCCATTTTTATACATGTAACATTAAATGTCCTGGTTTGACTTGAACCCCTCTTGTGTTAGATATTGTGTAGACATTCTGAAGTTTTCCCACACAACAGTCTCAAATATTTCCACTCCAACTTGCAGAACCTTTTCAGAACCATTAAGCCACAGTTCTGCTTGAGTTAGTACAAGGCAAGACAAGAATGACCAGAAGAGGTTGAACTAATAATAGTTTGAGGAGTAAGCACTTTTTACAACCGTGGTGAGCTGAAAAGGATCTTGGACACGTTGGACTTTAAGGCGAATGTGCTACAACAACAGAAAACCACATCCACTACTATCAGCCAAGAACACAAATCTACAGGAGGCTCGGGTGGACACAAGCTCGGTTAAACTGGGTAGCAGGACAATGAAAAAAGACAAGGTGACATTTTTCCAATCTTCAACTGTCCACTTTGCGTAACTGCCTCATCTTCAGTAACTGATTTCTACTGGTCAGGGTCATAGTATCATCAGGCTGGGTATAGGATGAGACACTTGTCCTTCACACACACACACACACACACACACATAACAGACACATCCATATCTTCAAACCCATTTACCCCCAGGTCCAGTTTAATACAAATCCCCCTTCTTGCATGTTTTTATGAGTTGGGAAGAAACCACGGAGTGCATGAAAACAACATACAGACTGTGTAACTGTTTCTTTCCACAAACCATCAGACTCCTCAACATAAAGGGACTCGACTGCCACACACACAGAAATTAAACGAATTAACAACAGTAAAATTGCTGTTAACAATTCTGTTATATTTTAAAATAGTAGCTATTTTTATACAGCAATCCATCTGCACAAACCTTCTGTACCATACTGGTCATTGTTACAGTGTGGCTGTGTTTACTGTGTTGATAGTCACTTTGTTTACTGTCTCTGCGTTGCATTTATGTTACGATTACGTTACGCATCTATGTTACGAATTCTTTTACAATAAATGCTGCACATGTGCACTTTATGTAGTTAGTTTTTAAGTTGTATGTAGTCTTGTGTTCAGTCTTCATTTTTGCTAATTTACGTTGTCCGATTAATCAACTGATATTAAAAAAAAAAAATGGTTACTTTAGTAGTAAAAAAAACAAAAAACAAACATAACACTCAATGCAAAATAGTACCCAACTTTATTAGAACAATAAAAAATAAAAGTAAATGTAATTTCAATGCTCTGGCATTTGTGAAGACATTTAAAGATGACCATTTTAAGCATGACTGGATTTATATGAAATGGTAATATTCCATTTGTAACATTTAACTGAAGTTGATAAATGCATGTTTATTGTTTGTTCATTCCAACATTTACTAATGCATTTTTAAATGAAGCTCATTTTCATTTTATCTTTTAACTTTAGTTATGCACTATGAACTAACATGAATGAAGTACAGAGCGCAGTCTCGCGTGTCAAAACAAACAGCAAATGGCTTCAGTGATTCGCCTCTAGAGGCCGCTCTCGTACTGTATAATGACAGCAGAACTGACAGCAACCCGGAAAAACTATTGTATTTTTGCTGATAAACGATAGTTCTAGCAATTAACTATCGTTGCAGATTAATCGCCAACACTGATGAATCTGCCGACCTCTACAACAGACTATTGAATGGATTTCATGATGATCCTCCTCGCTGCCAGTGACACTCCTGTGGCCCTCGTGAACAGCAACAGTCTTTGAATGTAAATGACTAGAATTCGGTTCCGCAGCAAAACCATAGTAGGAGAAATACGGATACACAGTACATAGATGGAAAAAGTAATACAATTTCATTTATATTCAGTATACGATGTCTAAAACTTCTAAAAAGTTGATTCAGGACTTGGTACTATTCTGATTTTTATCAAATATATTTCCTCATCAAGTTCAGGAGAAGCCGAGACAGGTGAGGATCAGCGTGTTCATATATACCCCCCCCCACCAAACACACACTAATGATGACATTCAGGACAAATGGAGGCAATAAAACCATGACACCAATAAGTCTGTGTGCTTTGCATAATTGTATTTTTTAACAAGCAAGTCTTATTTTTTAATGACTATTAAAAATAGCAGACCTTTTTTAACCTCAAACACTTTGGATTTTCATCAGCTTTGGCTTCTTGACCAGAACTGGAGGTTTTGTCGATGAAATTCAAGATAAATCTTGTGCGACTTTTACCTCGTCAAACAAACCTAAGATGAGATTTATTCAGTTTTCAAGAGAGGAAGTGCAGCTGGAATATCATAGTAGGCCAACCGATTGCCCTCCTATTGATAAAGAAAAAAAAACACACACAAACAGATTTTTTGGCACATTCTAACACTTCTCTTGGTTCCTGAAACCCTATTTTTTTTTATTCCGAATTCCACACCATTATTCTCTAGTTCAGGTGTTCAGAAATAAAGCAAACGAAAAAAAAGAAGTCCACCACCAGATGGTGGCAGCGTAACAGGGTTCACTCAAGCTCTTATCTATCAAGTGACCTACACAGTTATGTAAATGGTCCGAGCTTTCCAAGCACAACCTTTTACCGGCAAAAAAGAAAAAAAGAGAGAGAACATTTTAATGCCGTGTTTTGAAAACCATAATGTGCCTATGCATTTTTTTCTCCCATCTAGGGGGGATTTATTAGGGAAGCTAATAGTGAGAAAATCAGAAGCAGCCTTCACATCGCAGCTGCGAACGGTCACACTTATCTGACCACAGCAGCACAGAAAAGCTCGCCCATGAATTATTCATGAGACATAAAAGAGGAAGAAAAGGTGAGTGACAGTGTCAGGATCAACAGCTGTAGCTCTGCAGCCTGCTAGTTCATGCATTACATTTGTGTGTGTGTGTGTGTGTGTGTGTGTGGCTAGTGATGGGAAGATCGGATCACATTAGTGACTTGGTTCTTTGAATCTTGTTCATCAAAATGAACGATTTTCTTTTTTAATCATTTAGTTCATATTGTTGCTTAGTGGTGGCAGATCCCCCAAACACGTCTACATGCACCAACTTTGACTACAATTCCAATGAATTCCAATATAATAATATCCAACAAATAATTACAAATATGACAATGCAGCTAAGGACAAATTATAATAAACAGAATGAGAAGCTTCACCTCTCATATCTTCTGGTTTGTGTCTTCAGTTCTTTTGTCATGTGACTCCCATTGTTATTGTAACATTGTGTAGCGTCTATATGAGTGACGTGAAAAAACGAACGAACGACTCGGACCAAAAGACTCATGAGAGAAACTACTCATTTATGTTTCCTGCACACAACCTACAGAAATTGACTATGCTTTTTACGATGTGCGTTTAGTAGAAAATGAACGAATCATTCTTTGAGACGACTCGTTTTTCTGATTCACATTAAAGAATCATTCAAAATGAACGAATCGTTCACGAACGACCCATCATTACACGTGGCTACCCTTTGTAAGGAAGCATCATGTGATTGATGGACTGTAGTGACGGGTCGTTCATGAAGTTTCGTCTTTAATGTGAGTCAGAAGAACAAGTCGTTTCAAACAATGATTTGTTAATTTTCTTCTGGCGGCATCGCAAAATCTCTGGGATGTCCAGAAAACAGAATTGAGTCATTTGCATATCGACTCTTCTGGTCCGAGTTGTTCGTTCTTTTATCACCGGACTCCCATAGACGCTATGCAGTGCATTAGACAGGAAACAGAATCGAGTAGTTTCATCTCATGAGTCCTCTGGTCTGAGTCTATTGTCACATGACTCCCATATTCGCTATGCAGTTACATATACAGTACATCTTACAGTACTATACTATATACATACTATTATAGTTAAAGTTGGTGCATGTAGACGTGTTTGGGGTAGCTGCTTATTGCTAAAGTAACAGAATGAAATGATCGAAATGACTCAACTAAAATATTAGTTTATTTTGATGAACGAGATTCAACAAACCAAGTCACTAAAATAATTCGATCTATCAATCACTAAAAGGCTGACGGACCTTGAGCTTCCTTTAAGTTGGAAAATGTAGCCTACATGTTTAATCCATGTAAACTTAAGGCTTAGTGCTGTTCTTTTCCTCTCTAAAATTCTCACTCGTATCTCTTCTTTTCTCTCCTCTCTTGCCCCTTCAGTCCTATTTATCTTCTCAATGCTGAATACACAGTTAACAGACTGACCTTAACCCCCACATCTCGATTCGCTTGTGTATCTGACTACCTCTTAATCCCTCGAAATCACACACAAGTTTGCAAGAGGCGTCCCAGTAGGCTTTTGGATTCCACTCCTCCTTTTTTTTTTTATAGATGATATCACAGTGTCTGCTCATGACTGCTTATGGATGCTGTATATTCACTGCATTCTTTGCTAATCAACATTGCCAACACATCGACAGATTAGCAAATAAAATCAATAAAATAGTTAGCGCTAGTTGTTATATGTCCAGTTCTATATTATTTGATTGGATGAAAACCAGTTGTCCGTTAGTAATTTATAGTGTTCTAGATAGCTAGTTATATGTATCATAGGCCATCACAAGTATATTATCATGTTTGCAAACCATGTTGCTGGCAAACAACAATCTGTGTTCTGTCCTCCGTCTGTCTTTGTTTTCTGATCGACGTGTGTGCGTATCGCCGGTCTTCCGAGCATGTGACTTAATCCTTTTAAACTCTTAAATCACTCCATCAATAATCAGATCACAGCTGATGAGTGTAGCACAGCAGGTGGGACGATTCAGAGCAAGCAGTAAATTCTAGAGTTACAGCATGATGGAAGGAAGGAAGGTAGAAAGAAAGAAAGAAAGAAGGAAGGAAAGAAGGAAGGAAAGAAAGAAGGAAAGAAAGAAGGAAAGAAGGAAGGAAAGAAGGAAAGAAGGAAAGAAAGAAAGAAGGAAAGAAGGAAGGAAAAGTAAAGAAAGGAGCTATTTTCTTCTTATATGTACATTACAGGTACATTAAAGTTACATCATGAAGAAAGAAAGAAAGAAAGAAAGAAAGAGAGAAAGAAAAAGAAAGAAAGAGAAAGAAATAGAAAGAAAGAAAGAAAGAAAGAAAGAAAGGAGCTGTTTTCTTCTTATGTACATTACATGTACATTAAAGTTACATCATGTAGAAAGAAAGAAAGAAAGAAAGAAAGAAAGAAAGAAAGAAAAAAGTAAAGAAAGAAAGAAAGAAAGAAAGAAAGAAAGAGAAAGAAAGAAAGAAAGAAAGAAAAGTAAAGAAAGGAGCTGTTTTCTTCTTATATGTACATTACAGGTACATTAAAGTTACAGCAGAAAGAAAGAAAGAAAGAAAGAAAGAAAGAAAGAAAGAAAGAAAAGAGCTGTATACATCTCACATGTACATTACAGGTACATTAAAGTTACAGCATGAATGAAGGAAGGAAGGAAGGAAGGAAGAAAGGCTTTTGATCTGTAACATGTACATTACAGTACAGTGAAATTCATTCTTCGCATTTCCCTGTGACGTTAGAAAGCTGGGATCAGAGCGCAGGGTCAGCCGTGATGCAGGGCCTTCGGCGCAAAGAGGTTTAAGGGCCTTGCTCAGGGGCCCCAAGAGTGACAGCTTGGCGATAGTTGGGGCCGATCTTCTGATCAGTAACCCAGACATTGCAGTGGTTTTCTTTTTCTGACAGAACTTTGCTCAATCAGGAACCTTAGGTGATCAGGAATCAGAAATTTATCAATTTCTGACTCCCAATATACACAGTAAATATTACTATTCAGTAAAATCGTACATTTTGCCTTACAATCAGCATTTAACGGTGTTCCACTGATAAAGAGCCCCCAAATATATTTATATATATATATATATATATATATATATATATATATATGTTATTAATGATAGGCTAACCAAATAAACATTATTTCCAGGTGCATGGTGTCCCCTGGGTGTTTCTATGAAATATGCTATGCTTTTAAAACAGGCTAGCTGGCTATATAAAGAACAACACCTAATGGCTGCAAATCAGAGGCACAGCAACAAAGTGATCCTACTTCCATTTAGGACTATTAAATATGCACCAGCATTAAGCAGCGTAGCTGTAATATTTGCAGGGTTGCTGCTGATGTGCTTGTAGTGTTCCACTTCTGAAACTGGAATGCAGGGGATATATAGTGCAAAGATTTGTAACGTCTCACTTTTTCCCCTCCTTCGGGACAGCGTATTGATTTCTACACCGTAATGCTACGCTCGCACCAGCGCGTGACAAACCGATGATTCGTTTCCTGTGTGCACAAAAAAATGCTATTTCGGAGACAGTGACAAGTGACATCACAACCAAACTATATTTCACCGGAGATATTCTCGATCCTGTGGTAAAGCTACAAATTTAAAATGCAGGCTGAAGTTCGCCTGGAGACGAATCCTATGGTATCTGTGCTTCATCAGATACAATATGAGTTTTTCTGTTTAATTATTTCACATCTGGAAAAAAAAAAAACCTACTGTTTATACTGTTGTTTCTCATTATCCTGTTGTATTAAAGTTTAAAGGCTAAGATGTTTGGCTTCAGATCGAAAGGTCATGAGTTTAAATCGCAGCACCACCAAGTTGCCACTGGGGGCCCTTGAGTGAGGCCCTTAACCCTCAACGGCTCAGGTGGACAAATTGACATAAATGTAAGTCGCTTTGGATAATGCCATAAATATAAATGTATCATGATCTTCATGAGATAAATTAAGAAAGTGGTGATTCAGAGCAAGAACCAAATTCTAGTTATAGCATAAAGAAAGAAAGAGGAAGAAAGAAAGAAAGAAAGAAAGAAAGAAAGAAAGAAAGAAAGAAAGAAAGAAAGAAAGAAAGAAAGAAAAAGGACAACAGTAACTTTTCACTTGTTTATAAGTACATTGCAGCACAGTGAAATTCTTGCTTCGGGGATAGGAGAACAAGAGTCTGACAAGGTTCATGATAGGATCACACAGGGTTAAGGGCCTTGTTTAGGGGCCCCAAGAGTGGCACCTTGGCGATACTGGGGCCAAACTTCTGATCGGTAACCCAGACATTGCTCAACCATGCCTGGGACACTGGAACACATTCATGCCTCCCAATATACATAGTACACATTAAAAAAAAAAGATCAACCCTAATCCTTTAATTATTAAAAATTAATATCAAAGACAAAAAAATGCGATCAAGTATTATGAAAACCACCATGACTTTACATCCACATACAAATTTCCAGATTATTCCAGTAATGACAAGATATTAAGAAAGAAAGAAAGAAAGAAAGTAAGAAAGAGGCTTTTTACTTGTCACATGTACATTACAACACAGAGAAATTCTTTACATCCCAGCGATGTTAGGACACTGTGTTAGGGGCCTTGCTCGAGAGCCAAAGATTGCCTGACACATTTAAAACATTGTATTAACCCTCCCTCTTCATATCTTGCTCTTAATTTGATTGTGCAAAAGTAAGGAAAGAAATACAAAAAAAATAAATACCAAATATCAGTGAATCCACCATGACTTTACTTCCACATACAAAGTTCCAGAATATTCCAGTGATGACATCATTATTTATTTATTTATTTTGCCGATTTCGATCCAACTCTGATTTGGATCCAATGTTTTTGTCTCACTCACCTCTCGACTGGAGAAGCCGAATACCAATACTCATAAAGCGAAAGGCAAACGCTTCATATTTCAATGAGTCACTGGGATGGCGTGCAACTAATCAAGTAATTTGGCGTGATGGATCTTGACCTTGCCTCATGTCTACCTATTTAATCTTTAATTACCATGCTGAGGGATGGAACGGAAAAATTTCATTCCTGAATTTTAATCCATCGAAGATTTATCCGCTTGCCGCTTAAGCGATGTAATTTTTTCCTCTATTTACGCTAGCATGAAACTTCCAGTCCGGCCCGCGAAGGACCACTTCCCCCCCAGAGACGGTACTAATAATGTTTCTTTGTCATTAGTAACAGGGCTGAAAGCCGCTTTGCGCTGACCCCGGTTACCGAGGAGTCCCTCGGGGGGCGTAAAACACAAAACTTGGTGCACCGGTGCAGCATCAGGCCATGCATCAATTAATAAGTATAAATAAATGCTACTTTGTCATGTTGTCCTGTTATTTGAATTTCAAACATTAGACTATTAACCAGCATGCTAGTTTACTGTCAGTGCCTCTAACACTTGAGTACGTGTTCGGCGCATTTATTTACGGTTACTGCATGGCATACACAATCTTTGACTATAGTTCATTTATAGATGTGTATATAACTGCATAGCGTCTACGGGAGCCACGTGACAAAAGACTCCTTTTCCATTTGGACTACAGAGAACTTTCTTCCAATCATTCACTGCACAATTCTTGTATGTTTTTTTAGCTTTAGTGGAATTTGTTATAAAGCAACAAAAGGAACATGCATCTGTCTGGAAAAAAAACATAAAACTGTCAGTGTATCCACACTTCTCTCAGGCACCGTACATCTCGCCTTTCTTCTACTTTTGCATCTATATGAACACTCGTGAATTTTGCTACTCTTACCCATGGATCACAAGCATCTCATCTCCATTCATTCACTTCTCCACGTTTCCTTTGTAAAACACTATCATTTCTCAGTCGTCCCGTCGAAGCCTTGCAACACGTTAGTGAAGGACCTTTCATCCCGAAGTGGTGCTTAAACATATTTATGAGAAATCTCATTAGCTCATTTCAAAGCTTCCAATGATTTCCTGTTAACTTTTTTTCGCCAAACAGAGTCAAACATCCAAAACTGAGTTGACCTTATTTGGAAGGCTTAATTAATTTAGAACAATTTCACTCGGAGAGAACGACCCGAGTCGTCCTGATAAACACAGAGGAATTAATTTAGTGCTTTTCACAATTTTTTTTTTTTTTACATTTGCTGGCGACAGATTAAAAAAATATTAATGACAGGCAAATTGTAAAAGGTAAAAAAAAGAAAAAATGCCTTTGTAAGAGTGTTAGTGAAACGTGTCAAATTATACCACAATGGTGTTGTTTTCTCCATTCTGATCGGTCAAAAGGTGTTTAAGTCTTTATATGGATAAAATTGCGGATTTACAGTTCTGGTAAAATAATGAACTTTGGGGTGGCAGAGTTGAAGATGCTGGACCTGATTAGAAATGAGTTTATTAGAGGGACTGTGCAGGTAGGATGTTTTGGAGACAAGCTGAGAGAAGAGCGACTGTGATGGTCCATGTGGTCATTAGGAGGGACTTAGAATATATCAGCAGAAGAATGAAGAGGATGGGAAGTCCAGGCAGGAGGAAAAGAAGGAGGCCATGGAGGAGGTTTATGGATGTGGTAAAGGAAGACATGCAGGTGGTTGGTTTGAAATAGGCAGATGTAGAGGACAGAGTGATTTGGAGTTGGATGATCTGCTGTGAAAACCCTTAACAGGAGCAGCCGAAAAAAGAAGAAGACCAAGACAAGACCAAGTTGTGATTTAAAAGAGCTCTTACAGCTGGCACAAAGCAGAAATGTAAAGGGTACCTGAAAATCCTACTAACTTCTTCTTTCGGCTGCTCCATTAGGGGTCGCCACAGAGGATCATCCATCTCCATAACCCCATGTCCTCTACATCTGCCTCTTTCACTCTTACTCTTAAATACCTGCATGTCTTACCTCACCACATCCATTAACCTCCTCCTTGGCCTTCCTCCTTTCCACCATCCTGGCGGTTTCATCCTCAGCATTCTCCTACCGATATACCTCGTGTCCCTCCTCGGCACATGTCCAAACCATCTCAATCGGTCCTCTCTCACTTTGTGCGGTCCCTCTAATAAACTCGTTTATAATCCTGTCCATCCTCGTGACTCCCAATTAAAAACTCAACATTTTCAGCTCTTTAATTAACAAATTAAATTGCACGATGATGTCACAAAGTAGAAGAACTTAGTAGTACTCAACGGACCAATCAAATGACGATGGCAACGGCGATGTCGCCTCTTCTGTAGAATAAATACATTTTATTGGGAATGTCAGTGTCAATTAAAATATAGTGGTTAAAAAGTACATATATAAAATTTGAATTGCTTATATCTTTGATATGGAAACTAGAAAGTAGCCAAAAATTGCTTAAGTACACTAAAAATGTATATTTACTCAAATACTTGTGACTTATGAGTCTGTAAACCCTGATAAACAAAAATGTTATTCAACAAATAACCACTTTACCTTTCATTATTAGATTTAGAAATCACGTATAAAGTTTGTATTCGCAAAGAAAGCGTGGCTTTGATGGGGGAGGCGTCGTTCTGGCTGCGTTAAAACATTGGCGCTGTTCACTTGTCTCTTGTTTGAGAAGTTTATGCTGGGATTTGATATAGGATTCTACAGTAGAGGGAATTTCCCTAAAGACACCGACACCATTGACTCTGTAACGTTAATGAAAAGGGGGGAAAAAAATCCTCTAGCTTTCGTTGCTCGCAGACAAATGAATAGGGTGTCATGCTAACTGCCTACCAGCAGCCTCCGGTGTCCAAATCTAATTAACTTTGGTCCGTCTTATTGGGAAAGATAGTAATTGTTTCAGCAGTATGCCAGCGAAAGAAGCTGAAAGTGCAGAAATTTGAAGGCAAATTTAGATATTAGCCTTAAGAAACCCTGCATTCAATTGCCTCAGAGCGATGTTGGGAAGAACGTGCAGGGAATGATTGGAATTGACTTAAACACATGACCTGCTGATTACACACAAGGTCTCAAGCGATGAAGTGAACAAGTGAGCCTTGTTGTCTTTTTGAACTTTCTGGTGTAAAACTGTACGACCGATACAGTTAGAAAACCAGAGAAAATAGATTTTTGTTCCTATTAGAAGGATGTCGGCATTTGTGATTCATCTCTAATAGACCTTGTCAAGCTGCGAAAACACCCAAATATTTTTAGGCTTAACTGAAGCTTTTATGGCCTGAATGCTGTGTAGGGTAAGAAAAAATACTGGATAAATACTAGATCTCTAAAAGGGAAAAAATTGAGAAATGGAATGGAAGGTAAAAGAAAAAAAAAGGGGAGAAGAGAGAAGCCCGATGCACTGCTACAAAAGCGGCTGACTTCAATGTGAGAATGGCAGCCATTTACGCCCTTGAACTGGTTCCAGAAAGTCTGGCTAACTGCGGTGCTGCTAAAGGCCAGGGCTTGGCTGACAATCAGGCGTTTACAAAGTGAAACAGAGGCTAAGCTGGGTGCCTGCAGTGGTCGGGATACCAAGAGAAAAACCTGATAAATATCAATTAAACAGTTATTATGCGGTCTTTAAAAATGTGCACGAGACAAAAATCTCAGTCTAAAGACTTTGTGCTACTCCTAAACCTAATTTCTCAGATCTCAGATTCTCAGATCTCCTCTGAGCTTCTCGTTTCACAAAATGCTGGCATTGAGACACCCATGGCAATTGTTGGAATGGGTCAAGTACAGCAGGGGGGAAGCTGATTACACTTAGTGACTGTGCAAAGACTTAAATGACCAAGAAGACATGACTAAATGGCGTGTTCCTGCCAAAATCGTGAATATTATTGAACTTTGACAGATCACCTCTCGAGTATCACCTATTACGTGTCCTTCTTTCCATCATGGAAAAACATACAATACAGTTGCTGGTATGCCACATGGTTTTAATTTTATCATTCAAGCCATAAATTCCACAATCTGCATTGTGTTTTAGGGTTTAAGTGCAAAATGGGGATCTACTGGGGCGCATTCGGAGCAAGATATATTCGCAGAGTGTGTTTCCAATACAGCACATTATGTAAGCATACCCCTCCTTGAACTACAAACTGTGGAAAAGTTCAAGGGGGGTGAATACTTATGAATGGTACAGAGGAGTTGATAGCTTAGCGGTTAAGGCATTGGACTTTGAATTCGAATGTCGTGAGTTTAAATTTCAGCCACATCAAGCTGGGCCCTTGAGCAAGGCCCTTAACTCCATAGCCGCTCAGTTGTCTAAATGAGATAAATGTCACTTTGGAAAAGGGCGTCTGCAAACTTTTATAAATGTAAACGGTATGTGTATTTGTTCACACTTCAGGGAAAGATAATATTCATGGGCTTGGAGTGTGACACAATACGCCATCCAGTGCAGTGAACAGTGTCTGAAGCTCCACATTGGAGAGACAAAACAACCACTACATACTGTACCTACACAGAAAAAGCAACACCTTACAACGGGAATCAGCTGTTCACCTGCATCTCAAGACAAAGGAAACACTTTTAAAGATGAGGAGCTACAAATCTTGGCCAAAGAAAACAAATGGTGAAAGAGGACTATCTATAAAGGAGGCCATCTATAGTTTTTTAAGGTGGAAAATCCTTCTCACAATAAAGGTAGGCACAATCAGTCTCCTATTTTTCATGCTGCTCTTTCATCCATCACTAAAAAGATCCAAGACCTCTACCAGAAAAGCTCCCACTCCCACGGTCCCTGATTGCTACCCCCTATACTTCTATATACTCTCCCCTTACTCTCCTTCTCTGGGGTAGTTACATCCTATCGACTCACCTTACTCCTGAAACCTCCCTCCCCACGCCAGAGCTCCAGGAGTGCAGAGGGTTAAAGGCCTTGCTAAGGAGCCCTCAATTGGCAGCTTGGCCGTACCGGTGCTTGAACCCCTGACCTTCCGATGAGATACCCAGAGACTTAACCACTTAGCCCACCTCCCCTGAAGAAGCTGCTTGGATGAGAAGTGAAACATATCGATCCAACCAGATAGCAGTCCAGCTGACATGAAACGCCTTCAGGAATCCAATGACTCTTCACAGACACACGCCTGCAGTGTTTTCTAAGAAATTAAATTGGGAATAATCTAAAAACTGGGATCTCCTAACTTAAAAAAAAGAAGAGAAAATCATGCTATCATCGTAATTCAAACCACCCTTTTTGCCTCTCGACCAAGCAATATTTATGGCTAAATGAATCACATGATTGTGTGTTGTAATTCTTTCATTATGATCGGCTGAGATAAAAGATTTAGGATGCAGCTTCAGCCTAAAGCACTTATTACGCAACTGGCCTATATCATGCATGCAGATGGGATTTGTTTTGTTTTCTGAAATATGGGCTGAATCTGTCGTGCGTCCAAGACAATAACGACGGCTATACTCACGAGAAAGCCGGCTATTAGAGCTGGAAGGTGTGCCTGATTACAAGGATAGCGTTTTCTTCCAAAGAAATCACACAGCAAATGAATTTCCAAACTAGTATCATTCAACTCCTTTGAACGAGCCAAGAAAGTCCGATCCGCTTATGGTCAAACGGTTCAGTCCTCAACCTGAGAATGTCTCCTGGTCATGCTGAATCTCTTTTACCAAAATTCAGCACAACGCATTAGCACTCACGCAGGCAGGAATCCATTCCGCAAATGAGAGAACGCACCCTTTCCACTTATTGTTTATTGGTCATTTTTGCAGCTGGCGTGATGAACCAAAGACTAAATAAATTCTAAAATGTACCGGCTGGCAGAGCACGTGGGCCGTTTTTGGGCCGTGTAATTTTCCATGTAAAGTGCGCCATCACTCACCGTCCTCCGTGTGGGCCTCATTTCCCTCCTCGCATTCTTCGTTATCTATCAGCGAAAGGAAGACAGGGAGAGAGACAGATTGAGCATGACTGGCTTGATAAGGATAGTATTGCAGTAAAAGTGTTTGTTTTGCACAGATACTGCGCAGACACTGCATATCATAACAGTATAGTCACAGCGAGAGAAACGACGATTTATATTCAACCGAACATCTTAACGTCAACGTCTTAAAATGTATTATATTGTATACGTATATTTGCAGTTAATATAAATCACAGATTCCACAATTACGCCGGAGTTTTAGAATGTTTTAATACATTTCCGGTTTGATCGTTTTTTTTTTTTTTTTTTTTTACCCCATAAAACTGTTGAAAATGCAAATTTAATCTGACTTTTTTTTGCAATCAGCAAAGGCACTTGTAAATAATTGCTTGACTCAGCTCAGTTATGAAGGTTATCGTTTGAATTTCTACCTTTGCTGCGGACCAAATTTATATGCAATCAGAAAAAAAAAAAAGCCCTAACAGCCTGGCTTATTGGAATCCGTTCCATTTTTACACATTAATTTAGGCTCCGCTATGAACGGCGCGAGCTGCTGAGCGACTGTACTACGAAATGCATAACTTATAAAACGTAGTTTATTATCCGTCTAATAGCTCATCTTTTCTCTTTTCAATGTTCAGAAGCTGCTTCCAATATTTGTACCTTGAACTACATGGAGAAATGTTTTATTTTTTTTATGTTTATTCAAAACGTGCAATTACATGTAATACCGAGTGTGAATTAAAGTATTTAAATATCTGTGTAAAATGCATAATGTAAAAAAAGCTTTTTATATGCTACTATCTCCATGATTTCAAAATGCTGACGGTGTGTGGACGGAGAAGTTGTAGCTCAGGAGGAAGAAGTTGCTTAATATTAAGATGTTGTACGTGATGTATCTTAGCACAGTATATTGTATATTACTATATATACCATATATGATTACCGACTGCACCTTCTGTACATTATTCACTCTCACCCCTCTAAATATGGACCTCATACCCTATTTATAACACTGCTATTAATTGTAAATAGGCCACTTATGCACTTCTGGTTAGATGCTAACTGCATTTCATTGGCTCTGTACATGTACCTCGCACAAAGACAATAAAGTTAAATTGAATCGAATCTAACGTTGGACTTCTGATTGAAAAGTTCAAACCCCATCACCACCAAGCTGCCACTGCTGGGCCCTTGAGCAAGGCCCTTAACCCTCTATTGCTCAGTTGTTTCAATGTGATCATTCAAATTCGCTCTGGATAAAGGCGTTTTCCAAATGTAGATGTTTCTCTGTAGATTTTTTGGGAAAAGGTAGCTCAGGGGGATAAGACTTTGGACTTCCGAACGGTTTATCACCCAACAACACCAAACTGCCACTGTCTTTAAGTAAAGCCCTATAACTCTCAGTTTCTATAATTAAGATAACTCTGGATAAGGGTGTCTGCCAAATGCCATAAATGTAAATGGACTGGTGGTGCTCCATTAGTTGTCTGAGCTCCTGACTCACTGTACACACCGAAACATAACCTTTACTCTTTAGTTTTTGTTTTTCAGACAGGTTCATGCTTAATTAGTGGTAAACTCAAAACTCCTACACTGGAATACACCTTTTCAATTTATATATATATATGCTTGCTTTAAATGTATTGCAATAATATCATTACATTTACTATTAATTACACAGCATAAATCTCATCTTCTTCTGCTACTTCTTTTCTTCATATCATTATTCTTATTATTGTGACTATGCTTATTAAAACTGAATTGGTAAAAGCGTGTATTTATGGTTACTAGTTGAGGTTTAATTAAAGTGGAAACAAAATGTCCAAACAACTGCTTTAAAGTCTACAGCTGTAACACATATACACACAAACGCATACACACTAGAAGGCACACACACACACACACACACACACACACACACACACACACACACAC
>JAAIIK010000090.1:2965587-3002331 GCA_014706435.1 Silurus glanis | reverse complement strand
ACACACACACACACACACACACACACACACACACACACACACACACAGCCCCCCCAGCTAGAATTCAAGTTTGATTAAACACTCGTGTCATGTGTTCGTAAGGAGACAGTGTGCGCTAGTGAGCCCCCTGGCTAAAGAGGATTCGAAAAAGTATGAAGAGCTCTTTCTTTGAACTTTATTCTTTTATAGTAAGAAAGAAGGAGGTAGAAAAAAAAAAAACCCCAGCCATGACATCAAAGTACAAAAGAAAATAAAAGAATTTTCATATTCATTTGCACAACGGTGAGGATTTAAAGCTATTAGTGAAACTTCGGTTTGACAAGTAACATATATAAAACCAGGGTAAATATTAATGCTTTCAGTCTCTCTAAAGTTTTTTTTGTAGCCTGACAGCTGACAAAAACATCTGTTACTGTTGTATTAATGAAACATGATGTAAATACACTGGTCAAAGGGTTCAAATGCAACAAATTGACCGACGGAAATCGTCATACAGCACACCAGAAATGAAAAAAGAATGCTAAACGGGTAAAGGATAGTTTTATATGTCAAACTGTCGAACTAAACTTCATGTAAAACAGATTGTTTTTGCGGTTACGCCGCCATCAACTGTCACTTCCTCTTTCTCGGAAGTAAACGGTGGCACAGATGCATTGCAAAGAAAAAAAAATCAACAGCTAGTTTTCATTAAGCACTAATCCTAGCAAATAGGTTTCCTCACTTCCTGCCATCAGGTTTGTTCAACACACACACACACACACACACACACACGCGCGCAAATCTTCAGGGACCAGATTGTGCTCAGGAACTCTTTCGATTTGCCTGTGTCCAAGTCCATTTTAATCAGTTACACGGCCTCCCAAACCAATCAGCTTCTGCGATCAATCAATTACACCACGAGTTTGTGATGAAAAACAGAACGCTCCTTCAAATGAATTAAAAAGTCTCACTTGACGGAGCCTCACCTCGGATCACCTGTTGGAAGGACGTCTGCGGTAAGACAGTAATAGGACCCTAAAATCTTAGTCAAGATGAAAATAAATGTCTGGTTACCCAGACAGGTCACTGTTTTACAGTTGATAGCATGAGTATTTAACTTTTTAGAAAAATATTGGTATTTTCGTCCATGATTCCGAGCTGGCTCGATTGAGGAGCACTATCAGGTCTAGCGTTCCTGACTGACGGTTTGATGGAAAGTCATTTGAACAGTTGATAACGTCAACATATACATGTTGAGTACGAACCTGATCCATGCCGTTTCAGTCAGATTTAGCTCAATGAAAAAAACTCAGCAGTTGTTGTCTAATGGGCTTCTAATTGGCAAGAAATTAATACTAAAGTTTTGGATACAAAAATACTATTAAAAAGTCGCCTCTGTTAAACAGTGGATAGAAGAAATGGTAAAATTATCACATTTGGAAAAAAAATGTTTTGTTTTGTTAAACAAACTGGATCCGTTTTATAAGACTTGGCTTTCCCTTTCTCTTTTATCTTGATAGCATGATTTGATTGTGCAGAATTGATTATCCCTTTACACTAGGATTTAAGTCTCTTGAGTTTTTCTGTTTTCTTTGTAATGTATTTGATTTAATTATCGTTGTATTTTGTTGTGTTTTCTCCTTGCATCAAATAAAGAATCAAAAACGTTGATAAATGATTGTTGGATTCTTCTAATAAGATTTTAAATGATAACTTCAACATGAGTTGAGTTTGGTCTCTTCCCTGTCTTCCAAAGCTTATCCTTAGCCGTCTTCGTCTTTGGCTTCCTCATTAGGCATAAACTTATAGAGCCAAATGTATAAAATTCTAAATGTATAATCATAATCTACAGATTTTCATCAAGCTGCTTTCTTACATTGTCCATTGAATTGAACTGAATCTGTAGCGATTATCACATATATAAACTCATTCGCCAGACATCATCAGATTTGGAGCCATATTGGAGCCAGTGAGTATCGATTCAAACTGTCTTTATTCGCCCATTAAATGAAAAAAAATAAATTAGCATCAGCATTGTATTGATTTGTCTATATTATTGTGTATATATAATAATAATGCATACATTTCATTTAGAAAAAGAATCAAATATTTTCCCCTTCATTGACATGCTGGATATCATCTAAACTGCATTACTATAGGATGTGCCGGATCAAATGTAATTTGTATCAGCTGCCAAATAGTGAGGCCAGAAGCCATCTTGGTAACTCAATCATTTCCTAAGGAATCATTATACTAGCAATATGTTTGACTCATATTTGAAGAAAGCTCACAGAGGAGTAAACTAGACAGAAGTCATTGGAATAACTGTATAACCAGACGACATTTTACACGTAAATACCGAGGCAACTTTCGGAGCCGCCGACTCGTCTGAATACGTCCCTATGGAAACAGCGCTTATATCTGAAACGAGACCAAGAAACGATTCTGTGCCGCGAGACGCCATGGAAGTTAGCTGCAGGTCTTCGCGACTCCTTGGTTCCTGCAGGGATGATGATGAGCTGCAAGAACTGGGCTTTTCAGGCCTTTTGTATAGTCGCAGAATTTTTATGAGCGGTGCTGTCTGCCGCCCCAGTGGTGCTAAATTAGTCCTATTATGCTTCGCTCTCACAATGCGAGGCGATATTTCAGCTTTAGCATCTCAAAGTTAATTTCAAATGCCACACCCCCCTGTTGTGTATATCTAACCATGGAGAAAAAAACTGAAGCAAGTGAAGTAAAGAGGAGAGAGAGAGAACTGGCTTAGTGCCAGACAAATTAGCACTATGCTGCATTATATTAGCAAATAGAGTCCTTAATGTCGAAAAAAAAATCAACCCGCTGTTAGTACACATTTAAGAAATTTCCCCACGGTGGGACGAATAAAGGTTTATCTTATCTTATCTCTTAAAAGACCATTTGTCAAAACTAAACATGTACCATGAGAAAATAGTTTTTTTTTTTTTTTAAAGAAACCCTGAAGGAAACTCAATTCCCTTCTAGTTCTCGGCAAATAATGGACGTGCTCTGAAGCATGCAAAATGGCACATGCGGTGGCGCTCTGAAACAGTCCCGTAGTGTTCCTGATGATGTTAACCTGCCATGTCCCATTCAATATTCATTCTCTAAGGAGTGACAGCGAGGCGTGTTCTGCTTTCATTTTCACCCCCTTTTGGCAGCCTACAGCCCCCTGTTGTACTGCAGCAGACAGCATGTACACACCCGCTAACAGCTGGCTTTACAAATTACAGCCTTTCTCCAGCGCAAACAGTGGAATAGGAAGGCCACTATTAAAGCTAGCGGGTGGTTTCCCTATTATGTGCAAATAGAACGTGGGAATGCCCGGCAAATATAGAAAACACTGCTGGAGGAGGGATGAAGTTAGGCGAGAAAGAGCCAGAGAGGACTGCATGAATGAACAAGAGCACAGTTGTGCGTAGACTTCATACCTAATCGCATAGCATTGGATAACTTTCGAGAAAAAGAAAAAAAGCTAGACCCAATTTATAGACAGCGAGCACTAAGGCGTATCGACAGCGGTCGTTCCAATTTTAGAGTGGAAAAAAAAACCCCCTGCGAGTTTAACAAAACTTGACACATATTGGGTTTCATTTACAATTTTCCAGTGCCTGAATTTCCCGAATCGTTTTCTCCGAAAGGCAAGATAATGATTACTTTCACTAAATCCCTCAATTTTACCTGAAACACCAATTACTTTAATATCATAAGCCAGCTGAGCTAGCTGACAGACGGGCAACTCCTTGCATTTTAAAGGTTCCATTTTACGTTATATGATTTTCGGGTGTTTTGTCGTTTTTTTCTGGAACGTCCCATAAAATCCTCATATGATTCATTTGTTCATATCTGTCTATTTTTAATATGTCGTCTGGCTATATTCTGGCTGTAAATCATTTTAGAGTTGATATAAGTGTGTGCTCTATATCTTATATACTGTATATAGTAGGGATGATGACCATAAAAGTTAACAATGTTTAACAATCGTTTTAAACGCATTTGCACCAGTAAAAGCCCATTTATTTATATATCATTATTAGTATATTTTCTTTCTTTTTATTATTTAGAAAGTGACCAATAATTTGTAACCAATATTTTCTATGTAGATCGATTTCTCCTCACTAAACGGAGACCGAGGCGTGTCCTGAGAGTCATATAGAATACAGATTTACATGGCAGAGGTAGAGCTGCGTCTTCCTGGAGACAGAACAGGAAAAGAACGTCTGGATTGATTTAATCTTTGTTTTTTTCGCACTGTTTGTGAAAGGGCCATGCGTTAGAGCTATCAGTACCATATTGAAATCTATAGCATCATATTTTTTACATTGTATCAAATTGAACAGAATCGCATTGTGTTGAATTCGAATCGGAATCGTATCGTACTGCATCGTAATGGGGGTTGATCGTATCGTATCGCACAGGTAGCTGCTTCATATGTGGCTATTCGTATTGTTGGAAATTCTTTAAAGGAGATTCCTGAAAGGAGTCTCCTGTGTCAGTGCTTTCCTGTTTGCAGAAACCTGTTTCAAAGCACTGACGCTGGAGACTCCTTCCATAAATGGTATACATACGACATATGAATTATTACGTGTGTCACTCGTACTCAGAAGTGAAGTTGCCATAGCAACTGAAATGCTTAAAATAAACGTGGTTATATAGACCTGCGATTTGCCTTGTAGCCCACATTACTGTCAGAGCTGCTGTTACTGAAAATCAATCAACACCTTCTGGTCAATTAGTGTTGAATATTCGACAGGTCTGAGGTATTTAAAGACATAATTAATGCAGCGGAATTAAGAATCGTGTCAAAAAATTTGCCTTTTCTGAAAGGGAAGTTGATGTTCGGTCGAGCCCGAGGTTCTGATTTACATTTTCGGAAAAAGAAAACAAAAAATCCCTAAGGGTTTTTGGGACAGTTAACTGTGTTAGGATTCTATTGGGACACACTAAAGAGTATACAAGGATTTTATTGGCAGAACTAAAGCTCTCCATCAAGTGCATTTCAGATTTACAGGGAAATATCGGAGAAAAAACTAACGAACTGATCTTAGGGAAGACTGTGCGAGTCTGTTAAACAGACAGAGACTAACCGAGAAGACGACAGATTTAACAGGACGCTGAGATACAAGAGCGAAAGTGACAGTGACAGTCGTGCCAAACTAAACGCGAATATCTGAACCGAATATGACAGGCCTTTAAGGCGCAGTACAAATAAGCTGCAGGTCTTTTCTGGCTCCTTGGTTCCTGCAGAGATGATGAAGTGCAGGGACCGGGCTTTCCAAGGGGCTTTATATTTTCTGAGGTTTTTATGACAGGAACACTAGTGGTGTTAAATTGGTCTTCTTATGTTTCTCTCCCAATCCTGAGCTGTTCTGAAGTGATATTTCACATATTTATGTTTCTTTGCTTCAATCGATATCTTATCACTTTCTTCACACGCTTTAAAGGACCGAAGATCTAATGAACCGCTGGAGGTGCCTCTTGAATTGGATAAGTATGCTTCATGCTTCCAGAACCAGGCATTTGGGCCATTTCTCCCAAGCGGGTACTCCTAAATTTGAAAGCGTAATGGCAGTAATAAAGACCCAGATGCCAGATATGAATGGTGCAGCTCAAACCCTATAATGGAGCAAAGACTAACCAAAATGTGTGACAGTAAGGACATGAACGCAGTTTTAAAAATCTTCACAAAGCAGATGAATGTCATTAATCTCTAAGGGGTTGCAATTAACATTTGTGACCCTGCCGCTGCCACGGTGTCTATTACCCCGATGTGAGCTCTTCCCCCTTTTAATCTCAGAAACCTTTCACCTTTACCACCTGCCATTTGGAGAACAACGCTACTTACACTGCTATCACATCTCCATTTCATTTGCATAATGCTTCCTCCAACAGACACTGTCATACATATACAGGATATATACATCAGTCGATGCAGAAACAGGGCTCTTAAGATCATCAAGGACCCTAATTACACCAGTAACTACCTGTTCAGTCCACTCCCATTAGGCAAGCCCTTCCGCACTCTGATTGCCAAATTTAGGAGGAGCTTCTTCCCACAAGCTATCAGACTTCTTTATGCGAGCATGCCCATCTAAACTATCCCATAAGTCTTTTACGCTCAGTTCTCCCTTCAGTCAAACGAGGTGGAATCATAAAGCTTGGAGATGAGCTCTGTTTAAAAGAAAGTACTTCATTAATCATTTATCGTTTACACACAATCACCTTCAAAATAGTCCCCATGCACAGCAATACAGCGCTCCTAGAGTTCCTGCCACTTCTGGAACGTGTCCTGGAAGTCTTCTTTACGAAAGCGTGTCAAGCACCTTCTGCGTTTCGTGCCGTATCTCTGCAGTGGTGTCAAAACGGCGACCTTTGAGCTGGATCTTCATCTTCGGAAGGAGGGTCCTCAGGGTTTAGAATAGCAGACGTGGCAACGCACGTGGTCCGAATAGCACCAGTTGCACAGCTCCAGATGTACACAGGAAGATGTCTTTGAAAAACACTGACTTATGAAGGTCGGTGCTCCCTGTGACTGTGCGTGCAGTGCTGCCATCTGCTGGCGTGTCACAAAACCCGTCCTGAAACTTTCTTATACCACCTTGTACTTGTGTTCATTCTGCATTTGCACTCAGCACCTTTGAAAAACTGATACTGTTTTTGGTTTGTCATACCTCATTAAATCTTGTGCTTCTCTTTTGCACATTGAAATACATTTGCACCATTTAAAAAAAAAAAAAAAACTCTCATTATCGAATGTATTTTCTCTAGATCTTTCCCTTTTTATTTTCTCAGGTTTTCTCATTTTATACTTATAGTCCCTTTTAACTAATGCACAAATTTCACAAAAAAAACATTGTAAATCGAAAAATCATTGCTCGTGAGTGATGTAGCCGAGGCTGATGAACTTTGCTTTCTACATCAGGGTTTGTTTTTTGTGTGTTCAAAAGAGAACGAAACAGATACTAGTAATATAATAATAGTAATCTATATATTCACCATAAGAGGTGATAATGCAGGAAAAAATTACAATGGCTTATTGTGGAAAACGTCATCCCGAAATAGTGCACTTCGGCATTTTCCTTGTGCCTGACCATATTAAAGGCTGTTTTTTTTTTTTTTATGCACAAGCTTATTTGTGCTGCACTCATTCTAGAAAGCGTAATCTCAGAGAGTGATTACAGTGAGAAAAACAGCCACGGCGTTTCATCTCCCAGAGCTAACGCAAAGAGACGAGCCGAGTGTGCAGGACGTAGCCCAATATAATCAGAGCCTCTCCAGTGGCTGCCATCTTTCAGCTGGGCCTCGGGGAAAGACAGGGCCAATGTAATGTGTGTGTCTGTGTGTGTGTGTGTCTATGAACACTGGAGTGAATAATCTAATCCTCCTGGTACCCCTGTTTGAGAAGTTCTCCACAGGGCCTCATCATCGAATAGAACATACTCTAGACTCTGTGACAGGGATGCTAAGGAAGGGCTAACGGGTCTACAAAGCATTCTTTACCGAAATATTACAGCTGTTTATCATCAAGGGAGGCAGGAAGCTAAAAAGGGCTCTCCTTTGAGACCAGTGGCCTTTCTGTGGACTACAAAATGGGAACTATCTTGTGGGAACCGGGTGATGTTTCATCTCAAGGGTCCAAGGAGACACAGGAAAAGAGGTGAAATGAGAGAGAGAGACCGACAAAACAGGGGGATAGTCTGTGAGGAACATATACCGCTCAAACACCGGAGAAAACCGTCGACTCAGACAATCGAACGAGAACCAGACGTGTAGAGGTGTGAGACGGTATGATTCACCGAAAAGCTTTGGCTCCGTCTCAAACAAATCAGAGGTTCTGGTTTTCCCGGATTCGGATGAACGTAGGTGATGATAGAATCAGAGTTCTATTGAATCTCGCGTTGGACGAGGAGCTTTTCGCCTACACTAAGTCAAATTCAGAGAGTGACTCACTAGAAAATATTAGCTGCCATCGCTTCGCCTCATCGACTCTAATGCACCTGCTCACCTTCTGTGTGAAGGTGTCTGGAAAGATTTTCAGATCGCAACAGATGGATGTAGTATTTTCCGGAGATAATAGCCCTGCCAAATCCTGAACACATCTCTCTGAAAGGTTTTTATAACCACAATATTCTAGTTAATTCTAAGTAACTAATAAAAGTGTCTAACAATCCTCTCTGTATCACAGACTTCAGTAAAAGGAGGATTATAAGTAACTGTACATAACAATTATAATTGTACAGGAAAACGTGATAAATATACCAATGTTAGACTTATCACTATATTTTATAGCAATAAAAGCCTTACGAGATCCAGAGCTGGAAAGAGTCATAAAATATTCTACTCAAGTAAAAGTGCTGTTACTTCAGTGAAATTTTTACTTAAGTACAAGTAAAGTTACAGGTCTAAAAGTCTACTCAAGTAAAAGTTAAAAGTAGCTCATTTAAAATTTACTCAGAGTAAAATTACTGAGTACCAAGTAACTTTTTTTAACTGCATGGGGTGGGGGATTCTATTGTAGTTCAAAATGGGCAAGAGAATATAAATAAAAAACACACAAAAAAAATATAAAGTGCAATAACAAAAAAACTGACTTGGGTCTAATGTGAGTTATGCATCTGTTATAATGTTATTTATGATAATTAGAAAATATTTTTTGGGGCGTAATTTTTTTTTTTTCCCTTGCACTATTTTAATTTGTATATTTTACTCAGTAGCAAATATAATACAACATGTTAAGTACAACACTTAAAACTTTTGATTAAATACTTAGTAAATACAAAAATTAAAATACACAAAAAAAACCTACTCAATTACAGTAACGCATGTAAATGTAATTAGTTTCTTTCCAGATCTGATAAGATCAATGTGGCATGGTATATTTTTTACATTATTTCCATGTGTATACATTTTTTTCCTTTTTCACATGCATATGCTTTTTTTTTTAATTATTAATCATGATATGAATTAAGCTTACATGATTTTGCAGTTTATAAAATAGCACTTGACTCAATTCTATGTATACGACTCTGACAGTGTTTACCAGAGGTGGGAAGTACTTCATTACTGTAGTTATGTAGATTTTTCTGGTATCAATACTTTACTTCACTATTTATTTTTCTGACAACATTTTACTTGAACTCATTACATTTTTACACAAATATCTGTATTTGATGGATGTATGACATTGAAAAGACCAGAGATGACAAAAGTACACACATCCTTCTACTTGAGTGAAGGATGTGTGTACTTTTGTCATCTCTGGTCTTTTCAATGTCATACATCCACAACACACTAAATGAAGGTCATGAAATACCTAATACAATCAACAAGAGTTTCTCTGACATTTTTAGCTGCATAGGATTTAACGAACGACGCCAAATAACCAAAACCTGATAGCGATTAAAAATATCTGCCCCTACATTATTTTGCGTGAGATGTCATGTACACTATTGAGATCAAAGTTTGTGGTCACCTGACCATAAGTTTTGTATGGTGCTTCTTGGACATTCCAAATTGAGTCCCCATTTGCAGTTATAATAACCTCCACTCTTCAGGGAAGATGTTCCACTTGATTTTGGGGTGCCCTTGTGGAGATTGGTGCTTGTTTAACCACAAGGGTTTTAGCACACTCAGGTTTTGATGTAAGTGAGGCGAGGAGACCTAAGGTTCAGTCGGGGTTCACATTCATATCAAAGGTGTTCAATAGTGTTTTCATAGCGCTATAGCAGGCCAATCAAGACCTTCCATTCTCTTCCAATCTATGTAAAGCATATCTTTTTGGTGCTCTCTTTGTGCACATGTTCGAGACATTTCAGGCCACATTAAGGCAAACTCAGAGGTCTATAAATGAAAGCACTTAATCCTAATCTGTAATTCAATTTTGTAAGTCACAGCACCATAATTGATTTGTATTCTAATTTTATGTACTTCTCGATGTATTCAAAGATTTGTACGTGCCAACAGATCATATAAAACTAATATCCATTTGGAATGTGCCCTGATTTTGAGTGCCGATTTATAATAAACAAGTCATGTCTTGCTGGAGCCTCTATTAAATAGTAAATGAACTGCTGCTCCATCATATTTCCATATTAGCCAGAGCTCATATATCTTCGGTTCATATTAGCCTGTTGAAAATACTTGGCATGCTGGATCATTCGTTCAGCGATTCAACGGTTTTTATTCCTCCCCCTCAAGAATTTCCTCCTTGGCTGTTATTGAAGGCATGAATAAAGCCTGACACGCGTGTGCACATGAACGAAGCATGCACAAGCTTTTAAGATTTATATTTCAATAGCTTCATCTGCGCTCAAAGATCATGTCAACCGGCTTTACAAAGCAAGGTTGACGTCTGCATTAATGCAAAATAGCAGGTTCAAATCTGCCTGAAAATTGCAGAGTGGCAAATATACAATGAGGCCAGAAAAAAAAAAAAAAAAAAGAAATACCTGTAGGGAAGTAATCCGACATCTTCCTGTTGTAAATCCCATAGTCGTTTTCCAAGAAGACGCAAAATATGATGCGGTCGATCTAAAAGAATAAAAATTAAAAAAAAAACACAAAAATAAACATTTCGAACAAGACAAACCAAACGCAATATTGCATTGAAGAACAGTAGATATTTCAATATATCTTGTGTATAGGCTTTAAGAGGATTAAAGTTCAAATTCATGTCCACGTGAAGTGCATGTGAAAGTACGAATCGCACACTTTCAACACCATTTTCCACAATACATTTCATGAACAACTTTTATAACACTGATTGATCATAAATACGTCTCGATATTGTCATAAGTTCGCTGCGTACTCCCGCGATCAAATCGTCTTACTAATTACAAAGACTGCTGCTTTGTTAATTGCATCGCTAATTATCACTTCTCAAGCTGTTCCGTGATTACTCCGATACCTCGCCGATAATATATACTCGTGATGCGTTAATGAATGTCACCGCGATTCGATGGCTGCGGGTTCAATCGGGCCAATAAACACGATTTTCACAAGTTTCGCTTCGAAAAACCTTTCAGCAACGACGGTTCAAGTGCGAATAAAAATGCGCAGCGCTGAGGAATACGGAGGTGTGTTTGGGCAGATAGATCTGTTATAAAACATTATCAGATGAAAAGCAGGTGGTATTTCGAAATGAAGTGCTTTGTACCAGGGTCTTTGCACGTCAAGGGTTGACTCCAGAAAACTTCAGAATTGGATTTAGATTAAGGACAGCCATGTTAACCGGTTCAAACTTTTTTTTTTTTTGTGAGTGAAACTGTAAATTGAATTCTATTCATTTAATATTAGAATTTCATATTAGAAGATTCAAATACTGCAAGATTTATACAAATACTCAGGGCCGGCACTAGCTATAAGCAGAGCAGGCAACTGACAAGAGCCTCGGGCTTGGATGGGGGGCCTCCATAACTGCAACAAACCTATACACTAGTGCACCAATCAAGACAGGCAGCATTAGTCTCAGTTCTTTGTTTATTGGACAAAAAATACCTGTCTCCGAAACTAAAGAGGAAACAGTTAATATTACAGTTTAAATGTTGGTCCCCATCCTCTGAAAGCATGTGGTGTACAGTGCTAAACAAAATCCAACTTTTCTGCATAGTGACCTGGTGGTGCCGAAACGAATGCATCCCTCGGAGGTCACTAAGAAAAAAGCTAAGCAGGCGCGCAAAGAAAGGTGGCCACCCCTAGCATGCTACACAGCACAATACATTTGCAATATTAGCAAATATTACTAACATGCTTTGGCTTTTATGACTAGCTACTGTGTCTAGCTCTGAAACATGGTCAAACCTCATAGGACCATGCTAAACCCCTAAGAAAAGCATTGCAGGCAACAATTCTTGCCTATTCACGCCTCACGCAATGCCATTACTTATTTCTCTCGCGTATAACGCTGATGTAGGTTTCTCGCACTCTCCTGCTGTGCAGGAAATGGACCACAAACCGAGACAACCGATAATCATCCTGCTGCATTTTGTAATATTCCCAAACACTCTCATGACTAACGACCATCTTCAGTGTGTCGGCAGTGGAAGAGAGGGAGAGAGAGAGAGAGAGAGAGAGAGAGAAAGAGAAAAAGAAAGAAGACCCCCACCGAGACTTTATGGCTTTGGGGAGTAATGTACCACATGAGGGTTCAATACAAAGAAACCTTCTCTTGCTTGGGCATCCAGACAGACAGCTGTCCATTAATAGTTAATGGTCTGCCCTTTGGAGAAAATGTTAAGACTTCACTGGAGACGCCGAACATTGTTTAGTTTTCGGGGAAGAAAATGTCTCCAGGGCGGCGGTTTGGTGTCCATAAAGGGCCTCTTTCTCTTTTTACTTTCCTCAATCCCTGACCCCGAATGGGAATGAGAGACAGCGCTGGGACAGCTTTGAAGCCCAATGGATTGCCCAAAAAAAATATCTCGGTTGGAATCCCGGGTCCTGATTTTCATTTATTTATCCGTTGATTTAATACTATTTTTTTTGTTCCAGTGCTCAGACACCTACTGATTTCCAGCAGAGTTTCAGAGTAGGCTTCACATTATATCAACCAACCCCTCCCCCAGCAGTGGCAGCTTAGTGGAGCCGAGATTTGAGCTCACACCCTTTTCATTAGAAGTGCAACCTCCTAACCACTGAGCTACCCCTTCCAACAGGAGAGCAAAGAGAGACATAAATTGACACCATAACTCGAATGCCTTTGCTCTGTAAATCCTGGCGAGTTAAAGGGAAAGAACACTGGTCTTAGTGCTTCTTGAAATGATGTACTCTTTCTTTCAGGCTCACGTACACTTCACCACTGTACTTTCACCTCTTGCTTTCATTTTGAATGATATTGTGTTTAGTTCAGTCAATGTTTAATTGAAATATATTTTTAATAAGATTGGAAATTCAATAATTGCATTCTCTATACTTATATAATATATCATTTAATGAGCATATTTAATTTGAAATTTCTTATATTTTATTTACATCTTTACTTTCATTTTAGGGGGCAACTGCAAGCCAATAATTTCCCTGTGGGATCGATAAATTATTCTGATTTATTTCGCTTTCACTGCAAGCAATAATCATAAATTATGTCAGATTATGCCACTTAAATTTTGCATCGTCCTTTCAAATATCCACCAAATCAGTAAGAGAGAATAATAAAGTACCAATGCGTAGTATCAGTAACCAGTTATCCTCAATGTTTGTATCGGTGTTGACAAAGTTATTGAGAAAGAGCCAACATCTCTGCACTCTGAGCAAAAAAAAAAGAAGTAAAACTGCACAAGGACATTGCACATACACACCAACACACACACACAACTCAGAAGCACTTGTTGCCCCCCTCGTGCCACTTTGCTTTCCTTCACCAGGCACAGAGAGCAAGGAGAGCGCACAGGATGCCGATCAGGGAGGTCAGTCACACCTTCCAGATGAAAATCAGTGACCATGGAACATCTGTGCCTCGGGTAGTGGAAGGGAAAAAAAGGGAGCTTCCACGCTGCCCTTTTGATCTCCAAGTCCATATGTCCAGGAGTGGGAGGAAAGAAAATATCCTGAGAGGAACATGGACGATTAAAAAACAAACAAACAAGAAGCGTTATTGTGTGAAAGACAAGACCTCAGGCTGTTACCTGTAGCTTGCAGAGCACCAAAAAAATCAAAATGTTCTGTTTACGAAACGAGCAGCACAACATTCTTCGAGAATAACAAACCACAGAAGGTCCTCAGCTGGGACAGGATGAGAAGTTTCAGCTGTATGGTCTGGTATCACACTGACGTTTGAATGATATTTGACAAAAATGAAAAGAACGCGGTATCCGTCTTGCTAGTAAACCCACGACCACTCAGGAGCAGACGCTTGTTTTGTAAACTGTAAGTAATATAAACTAGAAGACGAGTCCGACTGAAAGAACATCTTCATTGGTGATGAAAGAACACAGCAACTCGTAGCTAAAATAGGATTTTGTGAGTATGTGCGCATTAGTGCGCTTAATTAGTTTGTCGTATTCTGAGTTCAATTACGAGCTGCTGCTTTTAGAGAAGGAGCAACATGGCACTGCTGAAGCACACTGGAGATTTGGCTAAGGAAATTATATTATGTTAGTGCACCCATGGGAACATTTTTAGGACGTCTCTATATATATAAAATATATTCAGTCAATAGCAGGAATGATGTTGGACTGTAAAACCAGGGTATTTGAAAGATACATATTGTAAGTAAGAGTCTTATTTAAAACTATAGTTGTAAATATATATATATATATATATATATATATAAATGTGTGTGTGTGTGTGTGTGTGTGTGTGTGTGTGTGTGTTTATATATTAGAACTGTCAATCGATTAAAATATTTAATCGCGATTAATCATACAATTGTCACGGGTTAACTCGTGATTAATCTCAACTTACTCGCACACTTTGATCAGTTCTAAATGTACCTGAAATTAATACTTTTTCTAAATGTAAATACTCTAATCAACAAGGACAAATATTGATGCTTTATGCAAAGTTATGTTTATTGTTTTGAAACCAAACTCAACATAGAGCATGAGGACAAAATATTCTTGTAAATGTTTTAAAGTAATGATGGTGTTTCAAATTACATAAATCATCAGGACACCAAATGGAACTTTTGCTTTGTTTCCACACGGACGGTTTTAATTGCCGGATGTGTGCATCATGGCGGATTTTGGTGCTGATTCGTGACTTGCCGCATCAGTAAAACAAATGTTTAGTGATTAAAAATAATTGTTCCGGTGGAGTTTTTTGTTGTTTTTTTTATATCTGGGTGAAAAAAAGGACATCATGAATAAATCTGTGTTATGTTGAAGGTTGAAATAATGAAATTTATGAATAAAATATAATTATTAATTATTAAATGAAGTAAAATGTTAATACAGTACAGTACTGTATACATAAAATAGCATTTTTGGGGTGGCAGCCGTTCATCGTTTTTTTCATTTATCCCGGGCCGTTTTGTAACGTGAGCACTGTGATAAACTGGCTATATACTGTGATATATATAATCTGTATCCCTATCTAATAATCATACTGTCTATATTGTCTCACATTGTCTGTATTGTCTTGTATAGTCTGTTTTTGTCTCGTCATGTCTGTTTTGTCTCGTATAGTCTAAGCTGAATGTATAGTTTTATTTATGTCTGTACTTTGAGCGTCACTAACAGCCGAAACCAAATTCCTTGTGTGTTTCAACACACTTGGCCAATAAACCTGATTCTGATTTTTTCCCCGCAACTCATTTCTTTTTAGTTCATTCTCTGATGAGCAGAGGTTGTAATGATGAGGGCCAAGCAGGTGAGATGGATTTCTGGCTGTTGCCGGAGGGAGATTTCAGGCCGAGCTGTTTGTTACATGTTTTACATGCACACGTGTGCTTCTGGGATGACCCAGGTTAATAACATTTCTGATTTCTCATTCGCTGAGAGAGGAAGAGAGAGAGAGAGAGAGAGAGAGAGACAGTGCAGGATTTCTGACATGTTCTTGAATTTCTCTTGTCTCAAACTGGACTGAAATGGGGCAGTAGATAAGGCATAAGGCGTGTCTTCAAATCCGAGCACCTGCTGAGCTGCCTCGGCTGGGCCCTTGAGCAAGGCCCTTGAGCTAAACGAATGAGATAAATATGACATGTCCTTCCACTTCTCTGAATATTCACTCTGCAAAAAAACGGTAAATACGTTGAGAATGTATCTATGAAAGTTCTAAATAACATTTTACCAAGGTGCAAGCGATCTGCCAGGGAAATTCACGAACGAATGCACAATTCTTCTAAGCTTGTAAGGAAATGCTCACGAATGCACACTTGTCAAATCTATGTTAACTGTCAGCTCATACAAGGGGTACATTTGTAAATTAATTAGAGGAAAATATTTAATTAAACCTACATCTAACTAGGGTATAGGTTTAAATAGCTATCTTAATTAGCAGATTATACCCTTGAGTAACCACAGCTTTGTAGTCGGTGAACATTTAAAGGGCGCCGTGTGAACTGCCAGGCGATATGTGATGCAGGAAGGACTTTCCATTTCTTTAGTTGCATTTACAGCATTATGGCTCTTATCCAAAACGACTTACAGTCATCTCAGTGATACATCTGAGCAATTGAGGGTTAAGGGATTTGTTCAATTAGTAGAACAGTTCCTTGCCACAGTCAGGGATAAACACACATCATTCACTTATATTAAAATGTTTTGTTCTATAATCCGTACCTTCTGTAAAGCTGCTTCCAGACAATGTCCATTGTGAAAAGAGCTATAGAAATCAACTGGAACTTGAAGTCCAACATCTCAACCATTTATACAGACTTGCGATTTAGATTTATGTTAACTATTATCATTTACAACGTATTCACAGGGGTTTCTCTGCCAGGTTCCATGCAGGAACCATGTTGGAAAATTGTAACGCTTGTGTCTTTGATACGATTTATCATTCTACCGAGGCACTAAAAGCGCTCCTCTGCTTCGGTTAATAGCCGTACGCCAAACGATTAAAGCACCCTCGAAATAAAACGTCCCGGAAAAAAAGCCCGAGTCTTGACGCCGCACTGAGTGGGAGCCTCATGTGGAGAGGATTAAAGAAAGCATGATTTTGAATCTGTGATCTGCACATGCCACTCAGCCATGAGTGAAGAGCCATTGCTGGAGAGCACAGCCTGGGAGATCAGCTGCTTCAGCGCTGGCAGGAGGACAAGAGCGATAAAGTGGGGAGGAAACCGCCTGAGCTCGAAATGCCTCTCGGGTTATCTCATCAGACCGGGGGACACAATGGTACCTGATGTAGTGCTACTTTGCATTAAAGACCTCCTGATGAATGGTCTGGGTTAGTTATCGAGGGTTTTGTTTTTTTTTATTGTCTAGTAGGAATGGTGAGAGTAATCTAAGATCTGGTGAACATGTTAAAATTAAAAGTATAGCAGGAAGAGTTTCAAATTATCCTTCAGTTTTTCACTTTAATTACAAGGCAACAAGGCAGGGATTAAGTACCAGGATGCTGATTGTGGACACATCCTTGGTTATTTAATTCAATTCAATTATTTTTTTGGGGTTGTCTCAAAGAAGCTTCACACAGATAAAGCAGTTATGAGGTTGTATCAATGAAGTTATAGATTTATTACCTTTAAGTTTGTTCCTTATAATCGTTTGTTCCTAATGAGCGTGCCATTGGTGAAATGCATGGAAAAACTCCCTGAGATGACATGAAGAAGAAATCTTGAGAGGAACCAGACTCATCCTGGGTCCTGAGCTATTGTGGTGTGTCAGAGATGGAAAGTAACAAATTACTTTGACTCACGTTACTATAATTGAGTATTATTTTTTTTTTTGTGTACGTCTACTTTTTGAAGTAGTTTTCGAAATCTGTAACTTTTACTTAAGTATGTTTTGTTTCAAGCATTGTACAACATTTGAAATCATATCTGCGACTGAGTAAAAAATATTAACAAATACAAATAATGCAAGAAGAAAAAAAAAAAAAAACGCGCCCCTAAAACTACTGCACTGATTTGTTGATGGGCGGAGCTAAACTCACAAGAAAGACAAGACAGACGCAGCTGAAAGCGAAATGTCGTCAAATCGAAAGTTGTGCCTTCATTTTCTAAATTCCGAATCTGCACAACTCGCATTAAACTCAAGTCATGGACTGTAGTGTGTTTTTTTTTTTTTTTTTGTTGTTGTTGTTGTTGCACTTTATTTTGTAAAAAAGTAAAGAGTACATTTCAATTGAGCAACTTTTTACTTTTACATGAGTAGATTTTCAGACCTATAACTTTCTTTGTACTTAAGTAAAACTCCATTAAAAAAATTTTAAGTATTCCCAGATAGGACACCCTTCTGCTGTAATCAGCACCTTCTATCCAAACAGCATTGATCACTCAACATTGGAACGTGGGATATTTTTTTTTCAGATTGCTATTCTACAATACAACGATTAATATGGAGTTGCTGATTCTCACAGTGCTGAAACATCTACAATATAATAAAACATAATAATCTTAATCAATTCAAACGTCCTGGAGTAATTAGCAAAAGCTCGATTTCGTTTTGACTACGCTAGCCAAGAGCACGTGCTGTAAACCCGTGCCGGCTCCTGGCTGTGCAGCTTTGGCGATAACTGCGTCCTCTACTCGTTCTCGTACTGTTGCCTGTTATTCCACTGGCGCTGGTGCCAGGAGCTGAAATGACTTGCAGGTGCGCTGATTTTCTGCTGGCTGGACTTTAGGTGATCCGTCAGTGCTGGGCACTTGTGCTCATAATTAGATGGTGATGGTGCCAGTGGGATGCACACACACACACACACACACACACTAGGTTTCTGCAGGAGTGTGTGTTACCTGTGCCAGTTTGATGCGGTTTGAAGTGATGGGATTGTGAAACCAGAATCATGAAAAGCTGATGATATGTAATACAAGAAGTGATTTCTATACTCATATATATACACAATAAAGTTCATTTTCAGAATATGCTACAGTAAAACTTCTACAGTAAAATATCTGAAGTATGAGTGGGATGATGTTTTTTTTAGACATCCGCCTGCAAAGTAAAGTATGTGAAGGACATAATTAGTGTGGATGAATTATGATCGATTAGCAAGTCGAATTCAATGCAAAGGACATCATTATAATGCGAAATAATTTAAATACGAATAAATTGCTTTGACCAACATGGACCCAGTGTTTCTTTGGACTTTGCCCAAGCCTTTCTATGATGTTACAAAATCGCATCTAGTACCTTCGATACCCTGTAATATCGCCTCTCCTGCAGAATAATTAAGCCACGGCAGATATCGACAATTAATTATTCATTATAATCGTTAATAATTAATTAATGTTTTAAAATCTACAAATTAAAAAAAAATTCAGTTTGAATTTGTCAGCTTAAACCACAAAAATCTTTATATGTATGTTTGTACATGATATAGTTTCTTTAAATTTCCCTATATTTCTATTTAATTCCCATAAATTTCCATTTGTTGAGGGAACCCAATTAACCCGATAAAGTTTCCAACTTGGAATATTTCCAAAATTCCCCAGCTAAAGTTCACATAGAAATTTTCTGGAAATTTACCAGAGAAGAACATTTTTTATATATATATATATATATATATATATAAAAACTCTGTGTTGTGTTTGCAATTGTTTGGTGTCCATGAGAGAAGAACATTTTCAAAGTAATAATTAAAAAATTACTCAGAGACTTTGTTCATTTTTACCAATATAAATATGAGGCTGTGTATCAGGTATGTAGGCTAATTAATCGTCCAACTCTATACTTTTCTATTCCACTAGAAGTACATTGCATTTATACCACTGAATTAATATTAGGTGCTTGTGTATGGTAACGTGCTACAAATGACAGATCTGAAAAGCTCACAAAACAGAATCAAAGCTTTGAGCATAAACAAAAAGCTAGTGCACAGCAGCATGACGTGAAGTGATGAAGCGTGTCCTTCCTGTCAGCTGAGAGACAGAAAGAGAGAGAGAGAGAGAGAGAGAACAAAAGGAACGAGAAGAGACCGATGAGAGACAGGTGAAGCGCTTCCAGTTCTTATTAGCAGCGTAATTACATGCACCTGAGCTGGCCGTGCATGAGCAGGCAGAAAGCAATGGACGCTCGGGTAGCAACGTGCACATGCAGACACAGATGCGGACGCAGACTGAATTATGTGCCAACGTTCATAGAGAAACGAACACAAGGGCAAACACACACAGGCGAGAGACACTAAAAGTCATTTAACCCACGTTGCGACGAGCTGCCAGGCATCCAGGAGGAGGAAAGCCCGCGTTAAACATACGCTGCGGGGAATGACGTCGGAAAAGGTTTTCATAATGAGGCCGGTGATGATGATGATGCATCGCTCACGTAGATGTATGCAGAATGATGAAGTGAGCGGCTACAGTGTGCTGCAAATCATAGCCTGGAGCTTTCCAGCCAAGATCCTAAGAACTCTAAAGTGGCCGTGAAAAAGACTCGCGGCGGTAATGATGATTAGCTGTTGCTTCAGAGATGCTTCGACCTTGATCACGCCAATGTGCATCTCCAAAACTGAGGCTGATGCTATTCATATCTCAATGCATAGCTACTGATACGATATATTAAAGATACATAAGAAGCAGTTACCGTAGCGATACGATTTACCCCATTACGATTCGGTGCGATCCGATTTCGATTTGATTCAACACGATACGATACAATGAAAAAAAATATGATGCTAATATGCTACAGATAGTTCGCTTTGATTTCTTTGGTTCAGACAGCAAAACATCAATTTACTTAAGTGCCTTCTGACTTCTGCATGGCCTTTTCACAAACAGGCCTTTGTAATGGAAAAATAAAAAAAGATTAAATTAAACCAGACGCTCTTTTTTTCTGTTCTGTCTGTAGGAAGTTACAGCTCTACCTCTGCCATGTTAATCTGTATTCTATGTGACTCTCAGGACACACCTCGGTCTCCGTAATGTTGTGATACGTCATATTCACGGAGCAGCAGCGGTGCTGAGAGAACGTGCAGGAGAACCAGTTTAGCGATTTAGCATCTGCTAATAATTATATATAAAGAAATCTTTAGTTACCGATTCAAATATGATAAAAATGATGCATTGCGATACAAATGCCAACTTGTATCCCACGCAAACTTTTAAAAATTCGATTGATGGTGATCTTTTATGCCAATCTTACCATCCCTAACATTGACTAATGAATCAAGCCTACGGCAGCTTTTATGGTGTAATAATTACCTGTATAATTACTCTAAATATAAAAAAAAAAAAAAAAAAACAACGAGCAACAAAATTAAGAAAAACAGCACTTCTATGGCCTCAGGCAGGAGCATAACCCGATTCTGAATATGGGAAAATTTACTCACACCAATATTAACATAAGCCGCAATAAGACCCCGAATTACAGCCCTCTGAAATGAATCCACATGTTTATCTTTTCAAGCGGCGAGTTCCTCCAGCTTTTGTTATTTCTCTCACTTTTGATAATAAATGACTTGAGTCTGAATGCTTCAGTCGCTCTCCACATTTCCTGGTCCACTGACGCCCCAAAATCATTGATTGACAGCTTCAAACAACGTCTGGCAGCAGCCACTCTAATGGAAAGAATTCTGACAGAGTGCTCTTGTATGGCAAAAAACAGGAGAAGGTGTTCAACTAGTAGCAGAGTTGAATTCAGGGGAAAGAGAGTACACAGAGGACTGTGGTGTTCAAAATGGCATGCTATAAATATTATTCAAAAGAAGCCTGTGTTTTTTTTTTAACAACTAACAAATAAAAAAAAGTGGAGAATGTCTTATTCCGATTGAATTCTGTAGGGCTGCATAAGTATGGGATAAAATATGCAGATTGAGCTAAATATCAAACAAAACCAGGGGTCCCCAAACTATGACCTGAGACATATTTCAAAAAGGTAATTTTTTATATATGTTTTACTCATATCATATCTGTCTTTGATAATAAAGGTTGACTTTTAAACGAAAATTTCCCTTAGTTATTAATAGAAGTCGAGGCAGCAATAGACTGTTTGGAACTCTTGACAAAAATCAATTGAGATAGTTTTTCCGGTCTGCTGTCATCACGAGAGCGGCCTCTAGAGGTGAATCACTGATGGCACATTCTGTTTGTTTTCACAAATGACACTGCGGGCTGCATTGAGAGCGCTATATTATATTTATTATTTATAATGTATTCATTATATCATTATCATTTATTTCCTTAAGCACATTTTCCTCTTTTTATATATTTCTTTTTTTTCTATTTTGAATAAAGCTCAGATTTATTTTTGTTTTTGTCCAGTATCCATTTTAAAAACTATCCAACCTTGCGATCGATAAAATCCACTATCAGTCGACCTCTAGTTATAACATAGTTATAGTTAATAACATTATTAATTATTTGTTAGATTCACCCAACAACCATATGCATAAGTAAGCAAATATTTTATTTCAATAACAATGAATATAAAAAAAGTGTGTCAAGTTTAAAATCATAATAAAATCTCCACAATAACACTGGTAGTCACTTCGGATCATTTCATGTTCTGTTACAGAGTGACACGGACATGTATTAAAGAAAAAATTGCGTGGCCCTCACAAAAAATGTTTGGGGACCACTGAGCAAAACAATGACACACTGAAGAAGTGCATTCAGTTTGAAGGATAAATTAATGTAGCATTTCTCTAATATATTTAACCATTAAACAATAGATGAAAGGAGATGAGCAACAACTCCAAATAAATAATATATACTACTATCAGAAACTGTTAGAATATCATACTCGCCTACAAAAACATGAATTTCAGCTGGTGACAGTCAGACAGTGTCATTAAGCTTAATCCCCCGTGCTAGAGATAATATCGCGTTACTGACACATGCCTCTCAAACCCAATCCGATTAGCCTTTATATAGTTCACACTGTCACAATGCCGGTATTATTTTCCGCTAATTGCGCTGCAAGGAGAACAAAAGCAAGAATGAAATGCAGGAATGTTTTGAAATCTCCCAACATCAGTGTAGCCTGAAGGAAATCTATTCAGGCTGCGGATCTGTTAAAAATGTGTAAATGCCAGCCAGCGCACTTCCGGTCCCTAGAAGCCACAGAAGTCCGTCACATCGTCAGCAAAATATTCCCGGCTTATTAGCAACGATAAGAGTGCAGTCAGAAAACAGACCGCGGTTCAGGCAGGAGTGTTTTCTCGGGGGAGAAATTCAATGCCGGGACCCGCGGACGTTTCCGCGCGTCTGTGGCCCGAGAACACGGAAACAATGCATGACGATGGTAGCGTGCAATGCCGATCTGTAAATATTCAAGCTGCGGATTGTTGATATGATGAAAGCAGCTGTCAAGCTAAAGTGCCAGACTGTAATCACAGCCCTGATTACGGAGCGTACAAAAAGAAGAGGACGTGACTAAGAAATGGAAAGACGAAGATGAGAAAATACTTGATGTGCAACTGTGGGAGTGAGGCAGACAGCGAGCTTTCCATTTCCCTTCCTTTTTCAAGATCTCGCTGGCCTTCTGACATGGAAAAGGGATGTAAACAATGACACCGGCTTGGCTACAAAGCGGGGGAAGGAGGAACTGATGACACGAAGCATGGACAGCGAGAGGCAGAAGCAGAGAGATATGATACTTTAGATCATGGACAGTCCAGATCCGAGGTCAAACATTGCGTGCTCTAGTGTGAATGTATAAGAGCTGAGGTTCAACCCGTTAGCAGACCACAACTATCCAAATCGTGCCGGCTGGATTAGTGCCTCTTCAGAATCGCGTGTCTATATGCACTACAGCACTTCGGTGCTTTGAACTTTGTAAAGCAGCAGTGAATTTTTTAATACGACGCAGTTGATTGCAAAAGTTACAGCTTTTTTTTTTCCCCCTTTATACACAAAATCATCATTTAAAAACTACATTTTGTGTTTTTTTGGGTGATCTTTGTGTAATAACTATTAGCTTAATGATCTGGATCATTTAAGTCAAATATGCAAAAAAAATTAAAAACCACAGCACTGTACTTCTGTGAAGCTCCAAAAGCTGTTTAGAGAACAAGAAGAGTTGGGAGAAAGACAAAAAAGACAAAGGAAAAAAAAAATCATACAAGCTAATGTAGTATACTTCACCTTGACAGTGAGATGAACTTTTAAGCTCATTCATAATAAATCAACATAATTTTTTGTTTCTCTTCAGGCATACACCAGATACTGGATGTGCAGTCTGCAAAAACACATTTGACCTAATGGATGGTTGAAGTTCCAACGTTATGTCCATATTGATACTGGGAAAGTTACTCATATTCAGAGTCGAAAACAATTCTCGCGAATACGAGGCGAACCCAATTCGACACTAAAGTTTACTTTAAGCCTCCAGAAGGTTACAATTCTCAGCATTATTTGCTTCAAGATTACACAGTCTTTGTGGTGAAAGTTGAAGTGGTTCACAATGCACAGGTCCTCATTTCTGCTACTAGCTGAATGTCCTTCCCAGGTTGTATTTTAGTACCGTTTTTTTTTAATTTTTTTTAAATTTTTTTTTTTATACAATTGCCTCCGTCTGCAACATCACTCCGTGCTTGGCCTTTGTAAAAAAAAAAAAAAAGACATGACTACTGGACATATTGTGTCAGAAAAAGTATAAACTAAAAACAAAAAGTCTGGAACAGGGAAAAGTCTTGGGCTTGAATAGCTGAATAACGTGTCTGAATACTTCCTCTGGTCCAAAAAAATAAAGGCTGAAACATAAATACATACTGTAACCAGACAACGTCAAATCTGCACTCAGTCATGGCATAGGAAGTGCTCAGAAAAGTATTGGTGACATTTTCTGGCCTGATTTCTTTCAGTCTGTTCTTTCATGTACGTCTTTGCGTCTCCAGGCGTCTCACTCTAACTCGTTCCATGTGTGTGTGTGTGTGCTGATTATATGCACTCCTGCTGAGCTCTCTCTGTAGGAATGCGTACTTATAGAACTCAAAAGCAGAGACAAGAGACAAGACATGCGTCCCTTTTCTTTGGGGGGGGGTACTGGCTGTATATTTTTATGGTTTTTTTTCTTTCCATTCGTCAAATTCCTAATGCTATTTGAGTAGTCTTGCTAATCTGTGTACTTATGTAGAGCAATTTTATAACATTTTGAACTGAATTTCGAGTTGAGCTTTTCTTCAGGAGGGACGAGGATGGACAGGATTAGAATTGAGTTTATTAGAGAGACCGAGCAGGTAGGACGTTTTGGAGACAAGATGAGAGAGGCACGGTTGAGATGGGTTGGTCATGTGGTCATGAGGAGGGGCATGCGAGATATCGGTAGAAAATTGCTGAAAATGGAGCCGGCAGCCAAGAGGAGAAGAGGAAGGTCAAGGAGGAGGTTTAAATTTGTTGTGAGGGAGAGCATGCAGGTGGTTGGTTTTTAAAGAGTTTGAAAGTTGCATGGAGACGAATGATTTACAGCTTTTGAAAGATCCACTTATATTTGTCTTATTCATACATCTGAGAAGTAAGAGCCTTCCTCAGGAGCCCAAAAATGGGAGCTTGATGAGGCTGGGATTTGAACCCATGGCCTTCTGATCCAAAGTCCAATGCCTTAACCACTAAGATACCAATCCCCTGCTGGGAGCAGCCAAAACAAGAAGATTTTCTGTACATCATCTTAAAAAATGTCTTTGCTCCGAAACTTTCAAAATATCTTCATATTGAAATATCTGTCATTTACTCAACGTCATCGCTAAGGCATGAAGTCAATGCATTTTGGTAAATATGCATTTTGGGAATATTGTTGGGTTACTAAAGCTGTGATGTTTGGAAAGTGGGAGGGCTTCACCACCAAGCTTCCACTGCTGGTGCCTTGAGCAAGGCCCTTAACCCTCAACTGCTCACTGACAAAATGACAAAATGACACATTAACAAAATGTAAGTCGCCATGGATATTGGCCAAATGGCAAAAATGTACGAGGTGGTATCAAAAAGTTTCGAGACTCTGTTTACAAGAAAGTACTTCATTTATCTACGTATACACACTATCACCTTCAAAATAGTCCCCTTGCACAACAACAGCATTTCTGCCACTTCTGGAATGTGTCCTGAAAGTCTTCTTTACAAAACGATTCGTGCTGCATCTCCGCAGTGGTGTCAAATCGGTGACCTTTGTGACCTTTGAGCTGGATCTTATTTTCTGGTAGAGGGCGAAGTCTGCAGGAACCAAATCTGTTGAGTAGGGTGGGTGCGGAAGTGAAATCATGTCGCTCGTTCTCTGACGATCATCTTGCTCGAGTTGCCGAATCGTTTAGACATTTTCGGGGGGTGAGCTCTTTTGCCGATCTCTCGTCCTCTTGAAGTTGAAGCGTCACGTATGTGGGGCGTATGTCATGTCAAATGTCTCCGTGGCAGATTTGCCGAGTTCCACGCAGAATTCCACCTTCTAAACTTTGTTCTAACTTGCTCTCCATGATGAAATCGTAGACGTGGTAAGGCACGTGGTCAGATTAGCACCAGGTAGCACCGTTAGTCTTTTAATAGCAAAATTGTAAAACGTAGCAATTTTGTTTTGTTTGATTTTGCCAGAATTCAGCCACAGTTCTATCTGTGCATCTGATGGGTTTAACCAACCCGCTAAACTGCCTCGTTAGTCTGCTGTGCCGGGTAAATGACAAACCTAATTAGGAACTTATAACGTCTTATAAAAATCCTGCGTGTTGATTGATGAGCAGTGGCAGGAAATAAAAGCAAAGCATATCCTCTTTCTTTAAATGTGATGGCTTGTCAAATCAGAGCCTGGCGACTCCACATTTTCCGCTAAAGAGGACAGAAATGGACTCGGACTGTTTGTATTGGCTGATGTTATTGTTCACTTTGGTTAGAATTGTTCTGTTCTTCGAGAAGTAATAACGCTTTCCGCTGAAGATCGCTGAAGCAACCCAAGGCACAAGAAAGAATATTGCACTACGTGTCCACTTTCAGACCGGCTCTAGTCAGGATGTGTAGGAGAATACGAGGGGGGGACACAGAAGGGAATAAAAGGAAAAGCTTCTATTTGTTACCAAGCAGGATAGTAGATGAATCTCAAGATAGTGGCAAAGCCCAATGATGGGATTAGACCGGGGGGGGTCCAGTGTTCAACACAACACAGTAATCAGAGATAGCACCACAGCTGTTATCTCCGTTCCTTCATATTGACCAGTTTGCAAATGGAAATCGCATTACTTAAATGTAGATCTCCACTTCTCGCTTCTCAAGCACAAAAATATGCCCAAATATGACTGCAGGAATCAATGTCTTTAAGCTGGAGAGAGGGAAATAATCTTTACTATGACTAAAACCTCTTGAATAAACTCACCGCTTCTCCTTTAATAGTGCTACAGCCTTTAAACCATTAAGAGTCCAGGGTTTTCCTCGCTTTTCTAATTTCCCCTGGATTTTTTTTAAATCCCAAATCTTAACAGCAAGAGCATTAGCAGATAAAATTGCAATTGTTTAAAACAAATGATTTCCCCTCTCCAAGTAAAAAGGATTAACACATCAAGCTGATTTATCTTCCAGAGCTGCAATGGAAATAGCAAAAGCGTATCAGCATGCCAGGAAAATGATATCATATCACCAGGAGGGTGAGCGAGGGCACAGAATCACTCTCGTCTCAATTTTTTTTTTCTTTTACAGCTGCTGTTGTATATCTTTATTAGTGTCACTCTCGGGGTCCCGAAACCGGTGGGCTGGTGATGGCCCTGAGGGCCACATGCATAAAAAAAAAAAAAAGAAAAGAGAAAAGGATCACTTGTACTAGCACTTAAACCATTCTTGCCTGAGACACCTCATCCTCTTTCACTCCTCTTTTATTTTTCCATCTCTCACTCTCTCTCTCTCTCTCTCTCTCTCTCTCTCTTTGTTTCTGGTTGCCCTGCTCCAGGGCTCCCCTTGTTCTTAAATCAAGCCCTGAAAATCAATATGAACAAAAGGAGACGCCTGATAGCCTCCTGGAGCAAATGTGAAATCAGAGACTGGGTTCAATTACAAACGACTAAGTAGAAGCGTCTTGGAAAAACAGGACAAGCTCGGAATTCGGAGCAGTGAATGCGGCATTATAATGAGTCCTTCCTTGTCGTGTTTATTCAGATGTGGCTTCTGGAGGACTTAAACAGAGCTTGGCGGTGTGTAAGCATGTGATTCAGCTAAAACCCCAGCGCTTATTGGCAGGGGGCTCTCGAGCTGTTTGGTTGCCAGAGACTCCTTTAACTGCAAAATAAATTTCACGGGCCCCCTAGGTACAGATTTATTTTTACGATCGTTACTTATGTGAGTGCTACACTATTTTGCCTGTTTATTAGAACCGTAGAGCGTTTCTTTAAATTCCTGAACTTTCTACAAACACATTAGGCTGAAGTTGACACAGTTATGGAGGTTAGGTTCAAACTCATGTAATTTGAGAAAGCTATAGATCCGTAACTACAGGAACTCAGGAATGAATAACTTTGATAATGGCGGGTTTAAATGTACGATACCACAGCTTTTTTTTTTAAAAGTGTGCATCGGATATATAAGTGGACCCCATTTATTTATATATAATTTTTAGTAGATGCGCTACAATATTAGTATTTAGAAAGTGACCAATCATTTGTGACCAATATTTTCTATGTAGATCAATTTCTCGAGCGCGTTCTCTCGGCACCGCTGCTGCTACGTGAATATGACGTATTGCAATGCTACAGAGATAAAGGCGTGTCCTAAGAGTCACGTAGAATTCAGATTTACATGGCAGAGGTAGAGCTGCGTCTTCCTGCAGACAGAACAGGAAAAGAACTTCTGGTCTTATTTCATCGTTTATTTTTGCGCTACAAAGGCTTGTTTGTGAAAGGGCCACGTGTTAGAAGTCAGAAGGCACTTTGCGGTCTGAACCAAAGAAATTTAAGTGGACTATATGTACAATATTGAATTGCATAGAATCTTAACCTCTGCATCGTAATAGGGGTGAATCGTTTTGCATCGCATCGGTTGTTGCTTCATATGTATTTTTAATGTATCGTATCGTTAGCTATGCATCCATATGCGAAATGCATTCAGCTCAGTTATGAAGATGCACATCGCTAATATTTATTGCATAGACTCTGTGCGCTTATTTAGAGTCTGTGACGCAAGTCCAAACGGTGCATCAATATTTATATGGCAAAGTCGGCCATATCTAAATTATGCACATCATTATGCAAGTCAATTTTCTGGGCTTCCCCTTTCACATAATGCAAATGAACAGGAATGGTTTGAACCTTCCTGGTTGCCAGATTTCTTTTTCCTGGGTAGGCATATGCAAAAAGTTTTTTGATAAGAGTCTACCACTACTCTGGCTTTTAAGCTCCATTTAAACAATTGGAAATTAAAAAAGAAAAGAATAATTACCAATATTATAATATGTAAATTGGTGAAACTCTTGCAGCAAGAATTTGTACTTTGACAGCTAGTGATACACAGTCGGCTTCTTTACATGGTAAAGTTTGAAGTTTAGTTATTTTGACGAGAAAACAATCTGGGTACTTTAACCAACTCTGGTTGTGTTATCATTAACGTCACCCATTTCCATCCATTATGCCCAAGTTTCCTTTAATAAACTAAAGTAAGATGTCAGACAAATATGCGAACATAACGCATAAGCGGTTAATCATTAGAATTCCCGCTGTTCTACCGTTCCCTTCAGTTAACCTCTAACTGTTATAGTTAGATGGTAATATCTATATCTTCAGCATAGTGCCAAAAACAACACAGACTACAGAGACATTTGAGGACTGTAATGCCTTAAACATAAGTTGTGGGGATCATGTAACTGCACACACAGGTGCAGCTTCCTACATCATGCCGTCATGGAGCTCAGAGCAGTCTGCACAACTTTTGTATCCCTGCTCTGTTTTTTTTTTTTATAAAGCACATCGATGTCTTCGTATTGAAAGATTTATGAATGCCACTAGTGTAAGTGATCTTGAGCACATTTGGCCAAGAATTGCATCATCCATAGATGTGACATGGTTGTGGTCCAAACTTTGACCATTTTTTTAATAGTTTTCTTCGCCAAACTACTAGCGATGGGTCGATCATGAACGTTTCGTTCATTTTGAACAAAACTTGAATGTGACTCAGAGGAACGAGTAATCTCACAGAGCAATTCTTTCATTTTCTACTGGATGCGCATAAGCAAAGCGGCGCTAAATCTCCGTACTGTTATGTACAGAAAAAAACAGAAATGAGGAGTTCATCTGTCAACTTTTGTAGTCCGAGTCGTCCATTCTTTTATCATTACACAATCATTTAGCATTACACAAAAAAATTTGAGTAGTTTATCTCATGTGTCCTCTGCTCTGAGTAGTTAGTTATTTTGTCACATGACTCCCATATACGCTATCTATCTATATATATATATATATAAAAATTATTGGAGTCATTATTATTATAGTCAAAGTTTGTGTGTGTAGACGTGTTGGGAATGTGCTTATTAAAAATGTAACATTTCATTTTATTTCTGATCAAAGGATTAAAAAAAACCAAGTCACTAAAATGATTCCATCTTTCCATCACTACAAACACCTAAGCTGCCAAAAACCTCAGTTTTGCCTATTGCACTGTGAATGAATGTTCCATGACATATTGCGATGCGACATATGATATACCATACCACTACACAAGTCAACACATTTGGAATCAAACGCTCCACTGTGGAAATGTGATGTGGCCCAACACAAAGCCGAGTTAATGTTCTTCATGTAACTTTTTTTGAACAATGCAAATTCGGCAATGAATAAAATGCAGTTTAATTTATTCAAAAATGGGAAATTTTACTTTTGATGTGTTTGCCCATTAAACAAGCCATGCATTTTTTGTAATAATAACAAAAAAGGAATCTCTAATGATTTCTAATGATACTTTTTTGTTTATTTTGTATATATATTATAAAGTATAGTATTGTTTCATACTTATATTTTATACTTAATAGTTTATACTTTATATTTTATTTTAACTATTTAGAATCTTTTATATTCTGTTTATATTCGTATATGCATGTGGATGTGACAAAATTTTTTTTTTTAAAACTGACTGAACCAATCAATCACTGGCACTGGAGACTCCTTTTCTTAGTAGAAAACGTTCACTATATAACGTTTACATATATGCATCATATGTAAGCTGTTATGTTAATGTCCATGAATTACTGTTAATTAAAATTGTATTATCCTCCGACCAATTAAATTAGAGAAGTCATCTGCTGTAAATGTTTCCACAGTTCATCCTCCTTCATTGGCCTCTTAAAGCCCAGCTGCTTCTAAATATAAAATAAATACATACATACTATACATGATACTAATTAATGCACGTGATGAATATGCACTGGTACAAGTGGGCTGTGAGACTAATTAAGCCTGAAGTGGAAAGAACCTGTGGGTGCTAGGGCTTGTGTCTTGGGAGAACTAGAGTGTGTACTTCATCTTTAGCTCGAGCTCAAATGGGAGGAAACTATAGGCAACTTAATACCCCCGGATATATAGGTAGAACCCCCTGTTGTAACATCAGCGCTAGAATAATTACATGCAATTAATCTTAACCTGGCAAGCAGCCACATAAAAGTGAGAAAGGTGCAGAGGACCAGGGGAGAGCAGGGCGAGAAAGGGGAAGAAGATGAGACAGGAAAAGAAGAGGAAGAACAATAGGGTGCATGTGGGGGTCACTCACACAGGTCTTAACCAAATCCAGGTGGACAAGCTTAAAGTGCCTTCAACGGCCACTTCACACAAAGTGGGTCACCGTGACCAAAGGCGGTGAGGGAAAGTCTGCATGAGGAACGAAACACCATTCGAAGTCGGATTTGAAAAAGCTTTCCGCATTACTAGTGTGAAAATGCTAATGAAGATGTGGTCTCAGGTTCAGCTAGACATCTTCATGCACTTCCCAGCAACACTGAATAATGAATTGCTGCAAATAAACGGAAAAGACGTTCTCACGAGGACCAATTCGATATCTCCGCACCTATTATTGCACACACTATTCGAAATTTCATATCGATTTTAAATGTATTTTAATAATAATACGTCCAGTTTTTTTTAATACTGCCAGGGATGTGAGCTTTTACAGTAGGCCCAGAGATATTTGTTTTTCTCAATGGGGTTTTGTGGGCATCACTAGATGTAAATGAGCATCCACATGCTTTAAAACTTCACATGAAATTGGCACCCATGACGTTTTGCAAATATAATTGTAATAGTTTTGGTCAGATTTGAGAAAAGAACATTCTGATCACAAATCCGTGTGAAAGATTTTTCATACCCATGTACCGTACAACAGCAATATCTTTATGAAAGTCCACTTTGGAGTACAATTGCAGTTATCTGACTAGAGAAATTAGCATTTCAGAATATTAATTTATAATTGTAATCATTTTTAATATTGATATGTGACAACTTTCTGTTTAGTTTGTTTCGTTATAAACTAATATAAATTTAGGTACGGAAAAGCTTGTCGTATTTCATTAATACAGCATCGTAACACCATTATAGACGATCGTAAAAAAGCTTAGGCAGTGATTATGGCAGCGTTACATGCTGTCCGAGAGCAGATGAGACGAAGCAAATGGGGGCTCGTCTCGTACGGTAGTCTTAAGGGTGCTCTAAATATAGTGCTCTTAGAAATGGCATTTGATGCGGACATATTTGAAAGTTATGATCGTAACAACTGCAACTGAGCGATCTGACAGAGAATTTATTATCCACCAGTGGAGCATGTGAAGTGGCTAGATGTGGAGCTCATGGGAAGAAGGCCAAGACCTTCTGGTTTTTAGGTTTGAGGGGCTGGTAAAAGGAGCTGAACTGTCAGGAGGTGTGCTTCGATACAGAATATACATAGCTGTCAATGGGGGGGATGTAATAGAGAAAGAGAAGCTGATGAGCAGACATGTAAACCATGTGACCCAGAAAAAGCCCTCAATTCAAGCCCGAAGGTTCATGAATCATACATGACAAGCTTCCACTGACTCCCAGAACAAAGACTTCCAGTGTCTCTTTGAGCTTCAAGGTCCACAGCCAAGCCAAGTCAAGCCAGAGAACATTCTTTGATACTAGGACATGTTAACAGAAAAGCAGAAAATACAGAATGATAGTTATCAGCCTGTATGAGGATTTTCCCCTCCATCATCGTCGGAACGAATGCTGAGGTGGACAAGAACCTGATGAATTTTTCAGTACTTTGAAAATTGTAATATTTCCAGACAAAGCCTAAGAGAAAATAAAAGCTGAGAACGAGAGCTATGAAACGTCTGAGTGCATACGGCGATCTTTTACACGGATTCTTGTTTACACAAATGTAATCGAAAATTGGCACAAAAAAAATGTGCATGCAAGAAAACCACTGCACACAAGGACCTCAAAGGACTTGATGTTTGTTTTTTCCCAGCATTGTCACAGAAGACACCTGATGCTGCAACACAATTTTTTTTCCATTGCAGCTGAGAAAAGTAACAAGATATAATGAGCATGTAAACGAATGTTTTCCAAATCAAACGCCAACAGAATTGTTACAGAAAATACAGGAACTGTTTGGGCCTTGAGCAGGGTCTTTGAACTTCAATTTCTCAGCTGCATAACTGAGATTACTGTAACTTACTGTAAGTTGCACTCAATAAAGGCGTCTGCCAAGTGCAGCAAATGTAAACGTAATACAGAAAAACTGCAAGAGTTGAAGAAAAAGCCAGACACAATCTGTGGTATGAAAGGTTCCTCAATATGTTCCCTCTGTAGCTATATGTATGAGGACACTTGACATCATACCCGACATCAAGTGTGTCTTGGCAAGCTGCTAGATCTATTCAAGATTCTAGCTAGAACTAATGGGACTTAACCCATATATGTCCCAACTTAATGATGCCCCAGTGGACAAAATGAGATGGTTTGGAGAAAGACCCAGAATCCTAAACCCAACCGAATATATGGGATGAATCGGAACTCCAACACTGCACATCGAAGGCTCTTCAATGCTCTTGTAGCTAAATCAGAACAAAATCCCCAAGCCATGTTCTGAAATCTTCCCCTAATGAACAGTTTAAACATATGGAATGTATGAAGGAACTGGCAGTTCAACATGCCTAATTACACCTTGTTCCCCTAGTCCAGATAAATGGTGAACATCATCCATGAATTAATCTGGGCAATTCAATTTTGTGTAAATACGATCTACCAGAACCTGTGCTATCGGGCTACGAGGAGGTTGTAAACAAAATACCTCTGAGCAAGCGTAATTAAGTTTCTCATTATGAATCGAATGGAAATGTGTGCAAGCGAAAAAACAACCCAATGATTGATTTTTAAGGCCAAATAAACAGCTATGCCGAGTCATGTTCACCGCCTCGCTGTTTAGAAATGGCAACGTTGCTCCAAACCGAATCCGAAGGACTCGAGCTTATGTGTAATTTTCTGCAGAAACAATAAATATTTCTCAGACCTAAATCGGAGCAGATCCCTTCATGTCTGCCAGCGTTTTTGAAGGGAATGCAGGCAGGGGGAAACATCTGAAAGACATTTACTAAGTGTTTGGTTAACGTGTATTGGACGGCGTCATTAAAACATCCTAGGTTACGGAGTGTTACAAAGCTCGGCGGTTGGCTCAGTTGCCATGAGGCCTTTCTGAATACCCTGAAGCCATTGTGACCATAAAATGTGTCTGCGTGTGTGTGTGTGTTTGAGATGTGCAAGGCTCTGCGAAACTGCTGATGGAAAGCTCCGTGCCCTCGATGTGGGAAGGCCTCCAGTTCAGGGATTTAGGAGTTCAACCTCCATCTGTGCGAGAGACAGCAGACAGAGCACTTAGCAAACTAGCACGATTTGTTCAAAGGCTACGGAAGACTGATTGACCCGTGCTTCCCCTCCTTCTCCTTCCCCTCGTTCTCTAGCAGGAGTGATGCCTTCGGCAGGCACCCATTTTGCAGTAAGGATGATGAAGTGACGAAATGACAAGGTGATGAGGTGACGGCCGAGTGACAGAGTCATCCTCGCCTTCATTCGCGCCGTCCTCGGCGACTGCGCTCGATTCCGAGAGATTGCGGCTCGGATTTGTCATTCAGGCTCGCGACATGGCAAACACTTACGTCTGAGAGGGATTTCGACGCTGCATAATTTCCGAGTGTACTCGCAAAGATTTGTTTCGCGCTTTCATTAGAGAGGCTTGATGAGAATAAACGAACGTAATTGTCTTGGGAAGAATTTGATGCTTCTGTCTTTCGAAACCTCCACATTCGTAACCGTTTAACATTAACGAGTACAGAGTATATATTCACTTAAAGACTAGAAATTAACGACAGATGCTTATGTGCCCCATTGTGTTTTGGCCAGAGCTAAGAAAAAGAACTGGGCACAATCTTCAGTGCCAGTTGGCAGAAATTTCCTGGGTAATTAGTGCCTCGAGAATTCCACTTTTGTCTAGTCAGGGACATCCATTTAATCCATCCATTGCTGTCCCGGCCCTGGCACTGAAGACAGCAGGTGGCCAAATGCTACACGGATGCCCAGACTAACGGACACGATCCAGTAAGGGTGCGATGCAATGTCACTCTCTGTATCTATTTAGTGCTTAAAAAAAAAGCATTGTCCAAATTGTATCCTAAGTGTTGATTTAACAAAAAATATGAACCAAATGGAGTGTAAATTATGGCTCTGACATCATCTCAGTGACAGTGTGGACAAGTGATGGGGGTGAAATTTGTGAAATTACTCTTATTATAAAAATACGAACTAATCCGAATATCATTTTATATCCGGCTAAATCATGACATTTCTGACAAGTTCCCACTTTGATTTTTTTGATGCAGTTCAACCAGTGCACTTTCGAGCGAATCCAAAATGAGCAAACGAAATAGTTCCGAAAGGTTAAGGTTAAAGATCGTGCCTTTTCTCAAGACTTCATTTGTATCCGGATCTCAGGGAGATCGTAATGTTGCAGCAGCACGATTGGATGCGATCCCGCTTCACTCATTACCCTTTACCTCCTATAGCTTTCACACTGCGTTTGGCATCGGCCCTTGGATTCCCCCTATGTAGCAAAAGACCTTCATAAAAGATGGCTCGGAGCACAGCCTTCAGAAGTGGATTGTGGTTGAAATGGAGCTAAATCTACTCAGCTGGGTTGCTCACATGTTTCCACTCATCTCGTTCAGCTCCAGGCATTCAAACCTGTGAAGGCCAGTTTGGATTTCAGGCTTTTATTTATTTTTTAAATGTGACTTTTTGTGGTGGTTTTACACAAACCTCTGTTTCTAAGCCCACAGGTTTCCATTAAATTTCCTGAATAGACAATACAGGAGTGGAGAGCTTGGCCATGTGTGTGTGTGAAGAAATAAGCACCAGTGGTCTATAACACTGGCCACATGAGGGGGAATGTGAATTAGAGGAGATATGACAAGATGTCCCACCTGTGGATAATCCAAAACTTAAAAGGAAACATATCTGAACATGTGTTGCAGTATTAACAATTACACCACGCTGCTATTGCGTTCTCTATCCATTTCTTTGTCGCCGCGGCTCTGGATATAGTTCTGGCTGTAGGTCAAGTTTATAAAAAATTAACTTGTTTCCATAGATTTCAGTGACTTGGTATAAAGTTTTTTTATACAGACACATTAACGTAACATTTATAGAAGGATCCTCCAGTGTGACTACTTGGAAACAGTCAGTACATTTAGCCAAAAAAAAAGAAAGAAGGTGGTGAGGAAACAACTATAACGTTAATCATAATTGGAACCTTCTTTCACTGAAGCTTTACTGATTCTACTGATAATTCTGCTCCACTCTGTACATTCTATATTCATTTTATGTAATATTTTAGTATATTCGAGATTATCATTTACATTAATGGCATTGATGACTGTTTATAAACTATGTATATCTTTAAACAGTTGTACATACAATGTACATATTTCCTATTATATATATATATATATATATATATATATATATATATATATATATATTCTTAGTGTACTTGCTCAGCAGCTCTGCCACATTTTTTACACTGCCCAGAGCCTTTACATTTATTTGTTGTAAAAATATTTACATATATATCTGCATCTGTTAATTTGCATAATTGCTACTATTTGCACTTCTGCTCGATGATAAACTGCATTTTGTTGCTGTGTACCTGTGCACTATGCAATGACAATAATGTTCTATCTATCTATCTATCTATCTATCTATCTATCTATCTATCTATCTATCTATCTATCTATCTATCTATCTATCTATCTATCTATCTAT
>JAAIIK010000090.1:2909952-2941339 GCA_014706435.1 Silurus glanis | reverse complement strand
TCTCTTCTCTTCTCTTCTCTTCTCTTCTCTTCTCTTCTCTTCTCTTCCCCTCCCCTCCCCTCCCCTCTCCTCTCCTCTCCTCTCCTCTCCTCTCCTCTCCTCTCCTCTTCTCTTCTCTTCTCTTCTCTTCTCTTCTAACACCACTTGATCACCACCAACCGTGAAGGCCGAGGGTAAAACACATGCCGAGAAACATGAACTCAGAGGGCAGTTTAATACACTTGAAGGAGGATGCCCGCTTCTAACTGCCTGCTTCTTCAAATACAAGCTAACGATGATTGACATGCGTTATCATGATCGACACTGCCATCCTCCTCACCCGGACCGCCGAGGCAGTCGGTCTCCTGGGATCGTCTAATCTCAATCTCCCGACGATTCATTACTGCTTGAGTACTGGAATGATTTTCAGTAGACGAATGTCATCAAAGTAACGCCCTGTACACCTCTTCACCTTCACCCATCATGTAAACAAACACTAACGACAGCACGGTGTAGGTAGAAGAGTAGGTAGCAAACTTCTCATCTTCTCTGACGGCGTGAAGAGAATAAAAAAAAGGCTGACATGCTGCTAATTCTGACCCAGCAAAACCGAACCTACTTTTTAACACTGCAATCTCCAATAAGCAAATGTAATTAACGTAAATCGTTATATTTACACGCCCGTTTTCTCAGAAATGTTGTTTGTGTTTTTTTCTGTACAGCAAAAAAGCACAACAGGCTCCATAATAACCGCACAAACATCCCGCAGTATCATTTACTCCCATAAAGCGAAGAACATGCCCTCTAGAAAAAACCAGAAACAACATAAACCAACGCCGATTCCACTCTCAGATGTTTTTCTTTGAAAATAAAAACATCGGATGATCGTCCACAAGAGATCAGCGACAGATGTATTTTCTCTAATAAGGCACGCGGGGAGGAGTGGAGATTTCGACTTTCGACGACGACTTCGCGTTTCCCTGCTAATTTGTTTGGACTGCGCGGTGCTCCTCGAACGCAGCTGTGATATGGCCAAGCCGAGTGTTTCCAGTTCGCTCCGAGTCGAGAGAAAGAGAGCGAGCTCCCCGTTGGCCTTCGCCGATTTCGTTAACCGCCATCGCCCTTGTGAAGAACAGTTACACGGATAAACCCGAGAGGGAGGAGGGATGAGAGCATTTTCTTTTATAGCATTATTAAGATTTTCAGGCGGCCAACACTGCAAAAACAGCACCCCAACCCCTAATTAGACATCTTACATTTTTAAGCGTGACTCGAATGGTTCTGCTTGAAGGCGGTTATTTCCTGTTCTTTAGATGAACTTGAAAGTAACAGTTTGGCTAAAGATTTGACCTTAACGTGCCATTTTTTTCCCCCTCGCGCTCTCTCTTTCTCTCTGAAACCCAAAAGCTGGACATCTGCGAAGGCTTTCGCTGCCACTGCAGTTAAAAGGTTAATGGTATTCAGATGCAACTGTCTGCCCTGAGCTGCCATGGCTTTCAGTACAGGCAGCAGTTGTGCAAATGTCTGGAAAAGAAACAACGAGCGCTTGTTGTTTGGTTTCAGAAACGTACACATGCGTTTTTACTAATAATATGTATACACACTCGTATTACTAACTTTAAAGTAAACATTTACCTTGGATCAAGTTCAATACAAACACGAACTCTATTTACACTTACGTTAACGCCAATTTTATTTAAGGGCCTCGCTGAAGGGCCCAGTAGTGGCAGCTTGGTGGTGCTGGAATTAAAACTCACAACCTTTTGATTGATATTTGTAATAATTTAACAATGTTATTATTATGTTAAATTATTGTAATAATGAAACAATGCACATCATTTAGCAAAACACAGCAATTTACACTATTAAACTGTATAAACGTTACAGTATACATGTATGTTTCGGTGTCCGAGCAAAAATCAAGCTTTGAAACTCCAAAAACACAAAGAAAATACGCAAAGTATTGTAAGAAAATTAGATCACCGCATGAAAATTTGTGTATATATATATATATATATATATATATATATATATATATATATATATAAAAATTAAAAAGTCGTATCGCTATCGGTGTCGTGAGATCGAAAAAAACGTGCGATGTTTTCAACCCTCTTCTACTCGTATCACTTCAGAACACATTGCCTGGTCATACAAAACACCTAATACTTATATAATTCCTACATCTGCAGGTACAATTGGGTATTTCTGGAAAAGATGAGAGAAAGAAAAAAAAAGGTGACTCAGGTATTTACCCCTATTACCTGAGCTACAGTATCATACACGACATACAGTGCGACGCGGCGGCACATTCCGCAGATCGCTCCCTACAGTGCTCTAAACTAACTCAGAATAGGATAATTTGCTTCTTATTGATTCTAACAACGGGGGCATAAACACGCAAAGGAGGCTCGCTTTCGACGCCAATAACGATGACAGGGACAAACAAAAGGCGCGCAGCAGAATGATCTATTAGGAGAGCGATTAGCCAAGACTGTTTGGGACCACGGCGAACCTGGGATGTCCAGACGATGCTGTGAGGTAATCCATCAACGCTTATTTTGCAACAGGGCTGAGAATACAACTCGGGACACGGAGATGCGCACACACACACAAAACAAAAACAAAACGAACGCCGTACATGCTCTCTCTAAGGAGCGCCGAGCGGCGGGGAGAATACGAATCCGAACGCAGAAAATACATGTACTAACGCACAGAAACTGGGAATTCAGTAGTATGTGTGTAACCGAGTGAGGAATAAAACCCATTCATTTATAATACTTTACAGAGAAAACAGTAACACAGTGGGAGGGTTTATATATAATGAATTATTCCAATTAAGGCCACACCCACTAAGGGGTTATTAGGAATGCAAAGCTGATAGTAAAATGAAAGTAAAAATAAAAGTTCAATAAAATATGTCATTTAAAATAATACATACATATTAAGTTATTTAATGAATTTCCAATATTATTGAAATACAGTGCAACCTCGATACTCGCGGGGGTTACGTTCTATGACAACAAAATGGTGAGGTTTTGACTCTCCTTTTCATGTTTCCTTTTTCAAGGGGAAGTGTACATGTACTGTAGTGTAAACTCAAAAAAAAATTGTGAATTACTTGTCATATATGTTTTATTTAACACTTTAAATGAATAATACAATAATAAAATCGTTTTTTAAACATTTTGATGTCATTGATTAGTACAAACTCTTTTTTGAAATGTTACTCTGAACTTTCGAGCCACTCCCGGCTTTTAGATTTTTCTTTACTCTCAGTCCCAAATAAAAAGTCGCCAAATATCGAGGTCGCGAGTATCGAGGTTCCACTGTACACTGTACGAAATGTAAATCAGATGTGAATGTAAGGGGAAACACACAATTTAATACACTCTCATGTCCCCTTAATGCCTCACTGTCCTTACAAAATTTCTCAAGTGTTTTGTTTCTGCCTTCACTCAAAAAACACGCCCACACCAGTCTAGAATATTGGACATTTCCCCATATACATTTTTACACTTACGCATTCAAACACAACCTCACAATCGCCACTGTGTGAAGTCGTAGCTCCAAAAAACACGCTGCGTACAAACAGTGTCTTTAACGCCTCCTTAAAAAACGGCATCGTCGGAAGAGAGTCAAAAAAAAATGCAAAAAAGTGATCGATGATGAACAAGGAGAACAAAAACAACGCATCCGAACGGTTGCTGGTGTGCCAACGTGTAATCCGAGGCATAGCCAGAAATTGATTTCAAATCAATGGTTTAAATAAGCAGATAGTTTAAAAATGAATCGCGGGCTAATCATCGGGCCTGCATTAATCTCGTGCTCATTAAGACGTCAATCGGCCTCAATGGCGAAGAATGTTTTGGAACGGCCCCCTCTCCGTTCTCCTTTTTTTTTCTCACACGGGCTCTGTTTAGCATACGCTTTTGGAATGATTTATGACTCAATATGCTTCTGTCCTGTTCACTTTTCCACTCAACTGGTCGGTGGCTGGCAGTGAAGCCAAAGGCATTTTTTATTTTTACATTACAATAAACCTGCGCATAAATCAATTAGCGTGATAGCGTGAATGGATTTTGTTTCGGAAAATGAAACAAAAAAAACCCCACTGCCTCACCGAGTACCTTTAAAAAACAATGGATTTTCGTGGAGATTAGCGGGGGAAAAGTAATCCGAAACCAAAAACAAATGACATGATTAAAGATGCAATCAGTAATGTTTTTTAATCCGATTACTTTTGGTCGTACTCCCGATCTCGGCGCTTATTTATTTTTTTCTTGTTATTACTGTGTTCAATTAAATAAATAAATAAAAAAAAAAGATAATAAATCTTAAACTGATTGGTCCATTTATTATCCATCATTAGCCGAATGCTGTGTTTCTTCTCACGCATTAAAAAAAAAAAGTAAATACTAAGAGCATGTTGTTATAGGAAAGTAATTTGTGATGGAGTGGTGCGCCGCGTCTCAACCAGGAGCTACTGGAGCTATAAGATTGATTATTTTCCAATAAGTGCCGATTCCTAGTTCTGCATTAATACGTGTAGCTTAGTTCTTATCCGTTTGTAGGTACGTTTAATGCTTTGTAAATGTCTGTATACAAGTTCAGTCTTCAGGTACATAAAAAGGCAATGAGAATTGAAGTGAATCTGAAGAAAACAATGCAGGCATTAGTGATGGTTTCAATGTTACTGGAGTAGTAATTACAGACATGCTAGAGAAAAAAAGTTACTGCAAATTCTTATTTAACTAGCAGAAACATGCCTTTATAAGCTTGTAATACATCATACACACTGTATAAGCTTATAATACCCAATGGTTGTATTTGCACGCACAAGAAATATTATATACCATATTTTCCGGACTATAAGCCGCTACTTTTTCCCCACGCTTTGAACCCCGCGGCTTAAACAGCGAAGCGGCTAATTTATGGATTTTTCCTGGGTTTTTCCCGGTTTCACAAACTTCAAGCCAAAAAACTGAGCCCCATAACATTAGACCAATGAAATTGCCGAACTGGTTCAGGTGAACCAATGAAACTCTTTATATTAAATCAGATGCGCTCCCACTGAATCAGGCCGCACCACATCATAAATATGGATGATGTTCCTCTGACGTTTGACCTGCCTCTCACTCGGACTGTCTACAGGAAATGCGAATCATTCGTCACGCTGAAAACAACCGGGCATGAAAAAACACACTTCACCTGTGTTCTGAGCTGCACGGCATCGGGAGAAAAGCTTCACCGATGGTGATTTTTAAACGCACGACGATACCAAAAGAAAAACTCCCGAGAGAAATTGTTGTGAAAGGAAGGAGGAAGACAATGAACAATGACTTTCTTGGTAGGCTACTGTTTAGATACAAGCCGTGTAACAGTCACTGTCTTTCGTTAAAGCCTGTGTAAAGTTCATTAGTTTCAGTGTAGACACCTGCGGCTTATAGACAGGTGCGGCGTATTTATGTTCAAAATAAAAATCTTTGTCAAATTCAGTGGGTGCGGCTTATATTTGGGTGCGCTTAATAGTCCGGAAATTACGGTACACAGTATGTAATCAGGTGTATATGTATAGGCAGACATTTGACTGGTCAAAGTTTTCATTCCTGCAAAATGTAAGACTACATAATAATAAATAATCGTGATATTCTGGATGCGGCTGAACATTCTCAGGCTTTGAATCTAAAATGGCTTTGAATAGAAAATGAAAGCGAGATGTTGTACATCATTAGAAATAAAATCGATGCGTAGTCATTTGAAAATGTTGAGCAGAGGCCGATCTGAAATATTGAACGTGCGTCCGAATCCACGATTGCAGTTAAATGAAGACATATCACTCGTGAAATATCACTTTAGTCCAACGTTTAAGCCTCTAACCACTTCGCCCTCAGGCGATATCTTAATTCGTACAAAACGTCTGGCAAGAAGTAAAGAATAAGATGAAAAGTTGATCGGGTTGAACGTGTTCTTGGCAAATTTTAACAATGGACATTGTCAAAAAGAGGAGACTTTCCGGAATTAAATACAACGTGAATATAAATTGTAGCATCATAAGTTTGTCTCTATACATGTATGGTCAATTATTAGGTCAAAATTGCTACGATGGAACCTATAAGTACCAGCATAGCTGCTGTTATAGAAAACTGCTCAGCATTTCTGATGAATGCAAATAGCTCAGTGATTAAGACACTGGATTTTGATACCCTTAATTAAAATTCCACCGACTGAATAAAAAAAAAAAAACCTTCCTGTTTTGCTTCCTGTTTGGAATGAGAGCAGTTTTCTGAATCGCTGCTATCGAGGATGTTCAGTAAGCACTAACTACATTAGAACTATTTCTTCTCGATGCCCTTGTTCACTGGAATACTTGATGGGATTTATATGAAGCCGGTCAGAGAGTCTGCCTCTGTCTGAGCTTATTTGCCAGATTCCTCTCATCATGTCTCCGGATTGCGAGCGGGTATGAGAGGAATCTTATCTGAACGGCCGTCTTTTCACCGCGATACAGATTTCTGCCAGTTGGAACACAAATCAGCCTTGTTCTTGGCTATCGGCTTTTGTCTGCGCTTCTGAAGTCTGTGGTTTCATTCCTGTTAGCATGTGCCAACATTAGGATTCGTTGGCAAAACCCCCCCCAAAAACTAACAGGCGTACTCGCGCCGTCATGCTGCACCGCAATAAAGACGAGCGATTCGAGTAATTCGGAGAGAGAGACACGGCGAGAGAAGGACAGATGAAATGGAATAACATTTCCATAATAATCGCCCTGAGGGGGAGAAAAATCATTCAATCAAGGTTCAAACAGATGCACTACAATAAGTAGATAACTAGCCGGTCGGAATAGGAGCTCATGACAGAAAATTAAATAGGCCTTGTAAGAAAAGTTGCAAACAGTCAAGGGCATGATTAGGAATGTGTTTAAGCAATCAGAGCTTATGTCCATTAGGCTCATCCTCGGTCATGTGTGCAGCCTCCATTTGCATTGCTTTTCTTTTCATTAGGCACTTTATCGAGGATTTGAGAAAAAAACGCACGAATCAAAGCCTACTGCAGCGTTCAGACAATCTCTGAAGTCCATCTATGCTGAAGTGTGAACCAGGTGGTGACAAGAACTTGATGGTGTATTACCATGGCTTTTGTATTGTTTTTATTTCTTTTTTAAATATTACTAAAAATTATTGTTCTGCTATGGCTGAGAAACTGCACTGCCTATGCATGTCTGCTAACTAAAAAAGCACTTCCTAATAGATACCGAACACTGATGCTTGCCTACAAGGCCAAAAATGCACCATCTTAGCTTAGATACCTCATCACACCTCGCACTGCACCACGCTGTCTGAGATCCTCCAGCACTGCTCGACTGGTACCACCTTCTCTCAGAATGAGAGGTAAGTACACTTCAAGGCTCATGGCACCGAGGTGGCGGAATGAACTTCCCCTAGATGTCCGTACAGCAGAGTCCCTGACTATCTTCAAGCGATCTTCCTGAAACACTTAAATTAGCACTTTCCAAGTTTGTAGAATTCAAGAGTTATATTTATATTAAGTTTGTAATCTGGCGTACCAGTGTAGATTTATCCATTACTAGAGACTCAAAGCACTTTTGTACGTCGCTCTGGATAAGGGCGTCTGCTAAACGCCGCCAAATGTAAATGTAAACAGTGCAACGATCATTAATGCATTATTATCAGAGGTGGACGAAGTTCACAATCCATGTAGTTGAGTAAAAGTAGAGATCTCCGTAATATAAGACTCCAGTAAAAGTCAAAGTAAAAGTGCTCCCTTTAAACTGTCACTTGTGTAAAAGTATTTGCCTTCAAATGTACGTAAGGATCCAAAGTACTATTTATTATGGCTATAATGTTCCTGTTATCATTTTTGCCACAAGACTTTTGCTCGATCAACTGAAAAGACTCTAATCTGACTCTTAACATGCCGATCTATTAATAGAATTATATAAATGAGCCAAACACCGATTGATATCTATTCCGATTATCATGAGGCCAAAACCTTCTTTTTCGAGTTCGAGTCTGGAGTTTCTTCCATCATTTATTCCTCTTAAAACGTTCTGCTTGCTGTTGAACCGATGCCGAACTGTATGTTGGTGATCAGTAGAAATCAAAACAAGTTCAAAACAGACCAGTTGTGTTTTTTTATCCACAAATAAATCAAAATGACTGATTTCACAAAATGTACAGTAAAAAGTGAGATATTTGACTTTGATATTTAACGAATTAAAAGTAAAAATCTCCCCAAAAAGAAATACTTCAGTAAAGTACAGGTATTTGAAAAAGCTACTCAATTACAGTAATGACTTACAATCGCTTCGTTACTGTCCACCACTGGTTATTATTGACTATAAATAAATTATTATATATATATATATAAAAAAAGACAGACTAGTGTATGAAAGACATCATATATTTTTTTAAATGATGAGTCGACAATTGAACATGCCAGCAAAACAATTTCCTGGTAACTGAAACAGTGCTACTTTATGATCATGGCGACAAATGGACAATTATTACTTTAATCGCATTGTTTGGAAGATAAAGGTTCGAATATCATATAATGGAGCTTGTGATCTTTTCTCGCTTTTAGTTGTATCCAGGTTTCAAATGGTCGGAACTCCACCAGTGAACTACAAAATAACGAATGCATGTCAGATCAGAAGAGTCTCTAGGTTTCGAAATTACATATAGAAGGAAATGTCAAGTGGATGCCATCTAAAGGCTTTTCCCAGGCTGCTCCACATGAAACGTTGAATCGGTAGAGATATGAGGCACCGAGTGAATTGTACCTAAAGACTGTGATGTCTCAAAAAAAAAGAAAAAATACTTTAATAAAAGCTTTTTATAGCTGGAGGTATACTTCAAACCAACACAAAAAAAAAAACCTTTCAGAGTTAAAACGCTTCTTCTGAACATTTTCAACGTTTCAAGTTCATACACAGTGCAGTCTGAAAACCAGATCTGGAAACCAAACTGGTTTCAAATTTTGCGCCTTTAATTGGGCCGGATGTCACACGATCGTCTCAAGGCTTAGTTCCTGTGTTTGTGCTGATAATTGGCAAAAAAAAGCACACTGCGAACAAAAACGAGAAAACTGGAATTGGAGTCTCCTTCCATAAATGTTACAGATGTTTACAAAAGAACACCTTATTTCAACAATTTGTTTATTATTAGGTGTAAATTGCTACGATGGAGATCATCGCATGCTAGAACCAATATGGCTGCTGTAAGAGAAAACTGCTCAGCATTTCTGACAAATAAAAATCATGACGTAAATACATTGGACTTTGGATCGGAAAGTCACAAATTCAAATCCCAGCACACACACCATGCTGCCACAGCTGGGACCTTAAGCAAAGCCCTCAACCCTCAACCGCTCGGTCGTTCTGGATAAGCGCATATGCCGCAAATGTAAATGTAAGAATTCAGCATTACTGTAATAGAATAAGAATCGATACACACCTAAAGTGTGTTTAAATGGTGTAAGATATCAAAACAAATGGAACACTTAATCTGACAAAGAGTTTATTTTAATACACACATTATTAATATGTTTCCCTGTACTAGACCTCGGATCGGTATTAGGTCGTATGGGACTAAACAGTCGGTTTGATTTGCACAAATAACAACAACGTCATGGAAGAAAAAGAAAAAAGAAAAGGAAAAAAAAAAGAACACAATAATGGAAGAACCTTGAAAGCAGAGTATCCTTAAAGCAACCCTTTATCTTCTGACTCTAACTCAGACTTCTCTTTGTAAGGAACAACAAGGGACTAGAGGGGGAACGAGTGTATGTGCTTGTGTGAAAGAGAGACAAAAAGAGAGAGAGAGAAAGAGAGAGAGAGAGACTGAGGCATGCTGTCAAAGATCAGTACATAAATAGTAAGAGCGCGCTGCAGGCTGTAGGAGCGGGACACAGAGACACCGAAGGCCTCTCGGCACAAGCGCAGAGCCTCCAACCGCCTCTACCGAATGACAAAAAAAAACGACAAAAAAAACGTATTCAGGGGCCATCGGCTGATCTTTCTGTCTCTTTCCTGTTGTGAGATGCCGTCCCAATTGCATGCAAAGAACAAGCCGAGAAAAGCAACGATATGAAACAGACATTTCGGTCTAGAAGCAGCACAGCGAAAGAGATCGCAGCATCCACACAGCACGCGAGTGAACAAAGTGCTGATCGATACACACAAAGTATACAAGCGTAAAGGACGTACGACCTTAGAGAGGAAAAAAAAGACTCATTCTGGGACAGTAACAGGAAGGGACTTGACCTGTCAGGGCGTCTCATGGTGATCGAATGGCAGCCGCTCCTCTCTGACAGTATGAGATTGGCTCAGGCTGAGTTTGATAAATGCATTTGTAATATGAGCTCCACGAACCGGCCTTTACGTCTTGTTCACATCAGGTGGCGTCGATGTCCATTTTAACCTCTCTGTTTTTCTACGCCTGCAGATTTCATCCATTTTTTTTTAGGTCTCTTTTTTTTTTTTTTTTTTTTTTTTTTTTTTTTTTACAAATGACTAAAAGAACCAGTGCAGAATGGATGATTCGGTTGGGTTTATGGACAAATTAGTGACGTATTTCTGTGTTTTATTTGCCGGCACTTAATTAGAGCCCATACGTCACACGAGGTGAAAAAAATCACCTTCCTTCATGGTGACCCTGAATAGATTCAAAGCTTCGATAGGAGGAGTCTGATTCGACAATCAATCTCAAGGTAAAGTCTTCGCAGAGGTGTTCGAGGATCGTACCATTTTGCTTATATGGGGGTGTGCATTGTGTGATTTCACATAGGTACACATAGGTGTATTCTGTTTCAATACAATTCTGTTTTTCATTGTTTCTCTGTGCATCGATGTTGCGCTGAATTTATGGATATATATATATATACATACAAAAAAACAATTGTAATCGCAGTGTTTTTCCTGAGACAACACCCTCGAATAGTAGAGTACAAGCGAACTGCTTTGAGCTTTATTAATAAATCCTAATCTCACAAATATGTTGGCACTTTTAATAAAAATCCTCCAACGGTTTATTTCTCTTTTGCAAACAACGTCCATAAATCTTGCAGCGTCTGATTTCCATATCCGACCGAATCCCACAAACACTCACTGCATTATAAATGGCAAAGAAATTCACATTTCCGAAAGTCTTTACACATACAATTCGCGTATTAATATGTCGTGACGGCTTTTAAAGAAAAGCTGCCTTAAGTGAAACATCTTCGATCTCATACTGTATATGCGCAAAAAGTGCTTAGCGAGTCCGTGTCTCTCTGTGGAACCCTTTGGTTTGTTTCCTGGATGTCAGTAGCCTTGAGAACAACTTGTACTACTTTAATTGTGCTCCCAGTAGCAAACGGCCATGAGGTCCACATTTAAGTGGGTAAATGTGGAATATTATGGGTTTGTACTCAAACATACTACACTGAATGAACAAAAGTTTGTGGACACCTGTCCATATGTGTAACCTCCAGTCTTCTAGGAAGATGTTTTACTGGATTTTGTGGAGATTTGTTGAGATTCATTCAGCCACAAAGGTGTTAGTAAAGCCAGGCACTGATGTAGGAGGTGATAGAAAAGATAAGAAAAGAAAAGAAAAGAAAAGAAAAGGAAAGGAAAGGAAAGAAAATGAAAGGAAAGAAAAGGAAAGGAAAGGAAAGAGAAGGAAAGGAAAGGAAAGAGAAGGAAAGAAAAAAAAGAAAGGGAAGGAAAAGAAATTAAAGGAAAGAGAAGGAAAGAAAAGGAAATGAAAGGAAATAGAAGGAAAGATAAAAAAGGAAAGGGAAAGAAAGGAAAGAAAAGAAAAGGAAAAGAAAGGAAAGAAATGAAAAGGAAAGGAAAGGAAAAGAAAGGAAAAGAAAAGAAAAGGAAAGGAAAGGAAAGAGAAGGAAAGAAAAAAAGGAAAGGAAATAAAAGGAAAGAAAAAAAGAAAAGGGAAGGAAAGGAAATGAAAGGAAAGAAAAGGAAATGAAAGGAAAGGAAAGGAAAGGAAAGGAAAGGAAAGGAAAGAAAAGAAAAGAAATGAAAAGGATATGAAATGAAAAGGATATGAAAGGAAAGGAAAGGAAAGAAAAGAAAAGGAATAGAATGAAAAGGAAAGGATAGGAAAGAAAAGAAAAGAAAAGAAAAGAAAAGAAAAGAAAAGAAAGAAAAGAAAAGAAAAGTAAAAAAAACAAAAAGGAAAGGAAAGAAAAAGAAAAGAAACGAAAGAAAAAAAAAAGAAAAAGAAAGGAAATGTAAGGAAAGGAAAAAAAAAAGATTAGAAAAGGAAAGCAAAGAGGAAAAAGAAAAGAAAGTAAAAGAAACCTTTATTTTTAACAGTGGTCATGAGTTTACTGTACTTACCTCAGAATGCTGTTGTGATTTTAAGAAGTCAGACTTCTGAGCTCAGTCTGAGTTTGGAGTCTGAGCTCCAAAGGACAATATTTAAGATCAGTCCGAATTGCGAAAAGGCCAATTTTGAGATCAAATTCAGATGAATAAAGTCAGAAGTCTACGTTTTGAGACATAAAGTCAAAACTCTAATAGAAGTCAGAACCTTTAGACAATAACTCAAAATTCAGAATTCTGAGATGTTTTTCGATGTAAGAAAGTCGACATAATAAGATGAAAAGACATAAAGTGGCTGACGTGGACTTCTATAGTAAAGCCTGAATTAATCCTGAAAAAGATTAGAAAATAAATGTAAATGTCTATTATAACTAACAACACTGAGTCTGTCCAATTTATTTCTTCACAACAGTAGAAACCGGCATTGTGTCTCTGGAGGTCGCTCGAAAAAAGAACGAGAGAAAGTAAGTGGTTATTTTATTCTTTTTTTTATTTTTTGGCTATAACTCAAGGTGAAAGGCGAGAAAAGGTTGAAAAGTGTGTGACCTTTCTCCAGACCACCTGCCTCCTCAAACCATTTCAGCCTATTAATTCTGCCCTCTAACACCCTCAGGAAGCACTCACCAACTCTCAGTGACCTGTAATAACTTTTAATTGTGCTAACATGCTAGGAAAACATGTCACTGTGAGGTACGCTATACCTCATTTTTCTCCTAATTTACTCCCTTATAAACACGAGTTCATTTCATTTCCCAGCCAGAAGAAGCCTTCCCACCCACCTCCAGAGCCAGGACGGTCACGCTCTCAGCTGCGAGACTGTCGAGATTTCAACTCGCAGTGTCATGCTAATGGTCCAAAAGCTTTTTAGCGCTCAAGGAAGGTTAGCGGTACTGCCACGGGCATTTATTCTCCTGAAATTCTAGTGAACACAACTTTTTTTTTTTATCTTATTGTGCATCTTATTGTGCACTGAAACTCGAAATATCTTTATATACTTCGAAATATATAAGATAACGATGTCTTCGCTTTTGTAATACAGTAATAGAAACATCTACCATAATTTCCGGACTATAAAGCGCACCCATGTATAAGCCGCACACACTGAATTTTACAAATATTTTTATTTTTAACATAAATAAGTCTACACTGAAACTAATGAACTTTACACAGGCTTTAACGAAAGACACGTTACACACGGTGTAACGGGTGAAATATGTTGCGCTTCCTTTAGGAGCATAGCGGTATTTTGGGAATAGCATGCCACTGCATTTCCGGTATTACTGCATGTGTGCAAGACGAGGAATATGTCCTTATTATTTTCTGATGCTCATTTCTAAGTTTCTTTGACTAACCCGTAACGCTGTTGCCAAGAAAAATAAAAAAGCACGAGTTTTGGAAACCTGTCTGTGCTTATATGATTTCTGTTGCAACTGGAGTTAGCGAGCTCTCCCTTCACCATGACTCAACGCGCTACAACGGCTTGTATCTAAACAGTAGCCGACCAAGAAAGTCATTGTTCACTGTCTTCCTCCTTCCTTTCACAACTATTTCTCTCAAGAGTTTTTCTTTTGGCATCGTCGTGCGTTTAAAAAAAAACGTTTTTTCTCCCGATGCCGTGCAGCTCAGAACACAGGTGAGGTGCGTTTTTTCGTTTCCGTTCGGAAATTTCATTAGTCTAATGTTATGGGGTTCAGTTTTTTGGCTTGAAGTTTGTGAAACCGGGAAAAACCCAAGAAAAATTCATAAATAAGCCGCTTCGTTGTTTAAGCCGCGGGGTTCAAAACGTGGGAAAAAAGACTTATTGTCCGAAAAATACGGTAAATCCCTTTTCTCTTATATTTTCAGAGTAATTAATGTGTCCTATTGTACATGTGGTCATGTGACTCTTTTTTTCACAATTTTCACATTTTCTAAGATACTGAATTTTGGGTTGTCATTAGCTGTAATTAGCTTTAGCTTATATCAGTGTGTGTGTGATGAATCTATATACCTTATTAGTTTCACTTTTTGTATTGCGTTACTAAAATAACTTTTAATGATCTTCTAATTTATTGAGATGCACCTGTAAAATCTCAAACTAGTTGTTTTTAATTGAAGGAAAACTTTTATTTCCATGACTTGAGTCTAATGTGAGTTCTGCCTGATCGCTGTTATGATGTCACATATGATATCGAGAGAAATCGCAAATGCAGATTCGAAATTCAGACAGTAAGCACCCGCATGGAACGCCTGGCGTCTGTCTTTGTCTGTCTCCATCTTTCTTTCTTGTGAGTTTAGCGCGTTTGTTTTCCGCCCGTCAATCAATCAGCGCCGTAGTTTCCAAGGTCGCGATTTTTTTTTTACATTTTTTTTTTTTTTTTGCTCAGCTACGTCATTGTTTCTGAAATATTTGTAGAGGATTCATAAAGGCACAATTGTAGGGAGAAATTGAAATATGTTAAAACTGTGCAATTTCCAGCAGTTTGGCATCAACATAACTGATGCACAAACTTTGTGGGGAACCTAAAAAACATGCCCCAGTACATTATTTGTGAGAACAATGAATATTAATGATGCGGATTATAATAATAATAATTACAATAATAATAATAATAAAAAAAAAAATTATATATATATATATATACAGTATTATATTAACTATTATAATTATAATAAAGCTTCAAGGGGTGATCTGCAGGATCCTTTGCAAATATTAATTTTTATTCTAAAAAGTATTTTGACTATTATTATTATTATTATTATTATTATTATTATTATTATTATTAGTACAGAGAAATAAAGAGATTGTGTGCAAACATGTTCATCAAATTTCGTGACAATTCTTTACATTTGTGAAAAAGTCAGCTAAACCCTGATTCCCTCAAGGCGGCCATGTTTTTTTTTTTTTATTATTCATTCAACGGATTTACTGGCATGCGGCAGATATAATATTTACAAATTTCGCCGTTTTTAATAGTTATTGAGTTTCTTGCGTTTTTGAGTAATTTCACACCAATTTTTGGTCTATATAGCAGAAATCCCGCGGCTTGCTAACGAAAATTGCTTTAGCATTTTATGCATTTGAGAGACGGTGAAAGATTTATCGCCTACATTTCAAACACCCCCGGGTTCATTTTATTTAATCCGACTTGCTCTTTGTTTAATTGTAAGAGAAAGGAGTAACATAAATAAAATGAGATTAGAACTCAATATTATAAACCACTTTTTACATTGGCAGGTTTTTAAAAGTACACACATCCTTCACTTGAGTAGAAATGCAGAAACTCGTGTTTTAAAAAACTCTAAAAGTTAAAGCCTGGCCAATCGGTATAAATCCTTTTCTCCTTCCTTAATGTCCATCTTCTCATACAGCTTCTCATATGCCTTTTCCTTTGCTTCGTGAAGGATTAACAATGACCCTAAATACCAAGCAACTGATACAGTGAGACAAATTCTAAGATTACATTTCACATACTCTCATCCGAGTCCAAAGCCTGCAGGACCAGATGCAGCGTAATCATTCTTGTCCTGCTGAGAACGTTTCAAAGCCTGGACTATCAGATGTGGGTTTATAATCACTCCAGAACGCACATAAAAACCTGACCGCTGGAACGACTCTCTCGAGCAAACACCACACCAATACGTGTAACACCGCAGGCAGAGGAGAAGCCGATGAGTCAATACTCAGCAATACCAATAAAATGTAACTAGAACGTATATGAAGGGAAGTGATTGATGATGATACTATACAAAGAGAATATTATGAGAGATTTTATGAGAAAACCTTTCTTTCAATTTCTTTACATCGGGTCATAACGATGAGTTCGGCTAAATGCTTTTATTAAACGCTGTGAAATTAGCATGAGTGCAGCATGGCTACTACACACCACCCGAGGAAAATGAGGAAAGATATGTGTTTGGAATAGTGGAACGATTAGAAATCTGATGAAACGTATTGCTTTGGAGACGGAAAAGTAATTGTGTTGAGCTTAAGACTGCTATATCGATGCACCCGCGAAAACTAGCATGTTAGCATGCTGGGTTAAATCTAACGACTTGGACCCATTTTGCGTTATTTAAACACATCATATTGGATTTAGACCTCGTCCAAATCAATATTACCCCGGTTTAATTATACTCCAACTGAGAGTTTGAAGCTGTTTACTGTGAAATCTTTCCAGCTCTAGCGTCCTTCAGAAAAAAAAAATACTTGAGAACTTCTACTGATTCTCTGCTTCTTTCCCCCTCACAGGAGGTGAAGGCCATGTTATCTGGCCAGGATATGATCATGTGCATTGTTGCAGTGCGCCGTGGTCATGGCAGTGAAGGTCAGGGAATGAGTCAATGAACCTCAGCAGCTCTGCAGAGCCTCTGCTCAGGGAATAGCTTACACATACTGTATTGCAGTAGATGGGGGTGTGGTGTAGCGAAACGGTATGAGGAGTCGCTTTATAAGGAGACGCTACTATAATGAGAGAGATAACGACTAACATGGCACATATGAACTGTGGCCCGTGGATATATTTAATCTTTATTCTCTCTCTTTCCTGTCCCAGTGCAGTGGCCAAATCTATATATGCGAGCGTGTGTCTGTGTGTGTGTGTGTGTGTGTGTGTGTGTGTGTGTGTGTGTGTGTGTAAAAATGTTTTCTTATTCATATATTTCTTGAATTGATCTATAACATATTAATTTGTAAACTGCAGCAATAAACACATACCAACCCATCAATGTTTATTTCACTGGTTTTCTCCACTCATGAGTGGCTATTTTGAAGGTTTAAAGCTCCGCCCACTTGGCATAATTATGCTAATAACGTTAGTCATTTTATGCATTTCATTTTACATTAATGGCACTTGGGCAGAGACACTTATCCAGAGCGACTTACATTTATCTCATTTATATAACTGAGCAGCTATGGGGTTAAGGGCCTTGCTCAGGGGCCCCGCTCAGTGTGGCTGAGATTTGAACCACTGCATTTATAAAAATATTATAAACAACATATTACATTGGCAGGTTTTTTAAAAGTACACACATCCTTCACTTGAGTAGAAATGCAGAAACTCTTGTTTTAAAAAAAAACTCTAAAAGTTAAAGCACTGACTGCACGTTTTCACTCAAGTTAAAGTAAATAAGTTTGGGCTCTGATATGTACTTTAGTAAAAAGTAGACATTATTACTACCTGTTTAAATGTCACGCCGGTAACTGAACCTCACATCATATTAATATATTAATACAAACGAGTTTTACATTTTGTTACCTGATGAATGTATCCAGGCTCAACATCCACCATATAGAACACAAGCAGAAAAAAGATGATGATCAGGAATGTCTCTGTTTTCAGTCACGTTTACATCACTGACTCCCTCTGTCTCATCCACGTTAACCCCATATGTCTTGTTGCCTTCTGTCGTGCTCGTTGTTAGCTTTGTAGGCTAGCCTGCAATTGAGGGTTAAGGGTCTTGCTCAAGGACCCAGCAGCTTTGTGGTGCTGGGAGTTGAACCCATGACCTTCGAACAGAAGTCCAAAATCCACTGAACTATCACTTCCTTGTAATGTAAATGAAATTTCTATAAAAAATGCTCTAAAGAACATCAGCAATCAATCGCCAAACACTGTCACCTTCACTGTCTTGGTTTTATCATAAAATAAATACGGCAAACGCTACAAATAATCAACATATTTCCTTTAGCTTCAACTCTTCTATGATCTCTCGTATGTACGTAGTGTATGTGTTAAAAAAACAAACACATCCTTCACTCTTAGCTATTGCAATTGATTTTCATCAGGCTGAGGTGTACACTGCTCTCTTCACTCCTGCCTCTTGTTTTCTTTCCATCCTCTGTTGTTTTGTATAATTGACTCTTGTTGTGTCCCGTATACATGTCCTTGTCTGTCTATTAATTCTGATTTATGCATGCTTTATCTATAATTCATGTGTATTTATTTCTTTTTTTTATTTTGCAGAAATTCTGTGATATGAGTTCTGTCGTGAATGCTGTAAATCCAACCCAAAAAAAAAAAAACAACACAGTGGATTCACGTTTATTATTATATTTAGAAAATACCAGTTTTTATGGTCGTATCATTTCATTTTGTTGTATTTATCCGCCACACCTTAAAGGCCGGTCCGTGAAAATATTGTCCGACATTAAACCTGTGGCGCCAAAAAAGATTGGGGATTTTAACGCTGCTTTACAGCATATCCCACTAATGTAAATAAGCTGGGGTCAGAGTGCACGGTCAGCCATGATTCAACGCCCCTGGAGAACAGAGGGATAAGGGTTTCGCTAAAGGACCCCAAAAGTAGTGTGGCTATACCAGAGCTTGAACCCCTGACCTTTCGATCAGAAACCCAGAGCCTTAACCCACTATTCTTATGTAATCATAACCTGTCAGTTAAGATATTTAAAAGTTACAGGGCTTGTGAAAGAGAAATACTCCTGACGATCCCTGCTCGAGGTTTATGGCTTAATCCATATTAATGCAAAAAAAAAAAAAAAGTGGCCATTTCATTTTTCATAATCTCTGCATTCCTGCAAGGTGAAGATAGCACGCATAATTAATCCGTGTGATGAACGGCATCGTTGCACGTCCGCCTCTGTTTTAGAGGACGTGTATTCTTGCGCCATTGTTTTTTTTTTTTTTTTTTTTTGGGCTTTGCATTCTGGGTTGGCTGGGCCGAGGCACACACGGGCTTTTCACGTCTTCGGAGACTTGAACAGAATAGACAGCTTAGCCTTGCTCAGGAGTAAAATGGTTTATTGCGAGGCAGCGGACTACAACTATCTGCCAGTTGCAAAATCAATTGCAATGTCATTAAGAGAAGCTCATTTTCACAGAATGCCAAGTGAAGCGAAGCCACTTGTTTTGCCGACGCTGTCAACGAATACGTGTCAGAAAACTCGAGCGCATTCCGTTATTCGACAGTGCCCATGAATTCTCCGTGCTGATTGGGCAGCGGATGTGGAATAATTTTTTCTATAGCAGCGGCTCTGACAGTAGTTCCAGCTGCAATGCAAAATAATGATTTATAACGAATGGGCTTGTTTAAAACTATCATCATTTCTGTACGCACAGCTTATTCACAGGGACGTGGGCACTCTGATTAATCTAATCAAAAATTAGCACTAAGTGGAAAAAAATTGAGATGTAACATTTATAGAGTCTTCAGTGTCTGCAATATAAGCCAAAAGGTTTCTCTGTAGGTTTTCTTCTATCATTCAATTTCCATTTCCAAGTTAATTTTTTTTTTTTTTACTTTACTGTTCATAGCTGCTATAGTGCAAGTGATGTCCAATCAATAAACTTTTCCACAGGTAGACTCTAATTAAGATGTAGAAACACCTCAGCAATGATCAAGAGAAATATTTTTTTTTTTTATTTAATAAATAAATACACTAATAAATATTAAATTTTTTTGTAAATTAAATTTGTCTGAAAAATACTGTTATAAATACGGTACTAAGTACAAAAAATATGGAGACAATAAGAACTAATACTTAGTAAACAGTACTAATAAATTAAATTATTGATATTAAATATTAATATAAATTAGTACTGAATCAGTGGATTCTGTATCAACCACAAACCCACCATTTGACACATACAGATAATGTTTTTTACCTCAGAAGTTACATGATATAATTCACTTCTTTTTACTCTCTATACTTCTACTACTCCTTATTTCCACTCTTTACACCTTCTTAGTCCTTGTAAAAGAATCTACTTCGGCTAATAAACCCAAACCTCGCTTTGCACCGAACATTCGTCCTTTTACGCGTCCCGTTTATGTTTACACTTGGTTTTACATCTCCGAATCCTGATACCTTGTTAGGATTTTAAGTGAGTATCGAGATTAGCTGGCTTATACATACAATTTAAACAAAACCGCTGACAATCTAAGACAGGGTTAAACACAATTACAAATGCGACTGTACACTTCCCAGCACTCAGGGTTTAATGGCTCCACAGATGGGAGGATTTAAAAAAGAAAGGCGTCTGTGCGAAAGGATAATGGCCTCACCCTGATGTTCCCGCTCAGTTCTGACATATTTCACTCAAGAGAAAGCAGCAGTGGATAATAAACCACACACGCCCTCGCCTCAAAACGACTCCGGATCAGACGACGAGACAAACAGCGGCCTTTATCTGTCTTAATAAACTTTTTATTTCACTACGCATGGAGGCTCGAGCAAAAACTCAACTTTCACAAGAGCCTGTATTTAAAACGATCACCCCGTTTTTCCCATTTATCACAAAGCTCTTTTTGACATTTGGGTTATGTTTTTGCTTCTTGTAGTCTTGCCTTTCTCGGCGGCGTCTTATTTTTTTTTTCGCAAGGAAAAGCTTTGTTTTGGATGAATGTGTACAATAAAATTCCGTGCTGTTGTTTCTTCTGAAACGTAGGGGTTTTGTAGAAAAGCCGGCAGGCTAATTACAATGCTTATGTATGGAATGGAAATCTGATGAAATATATTGCTTCGGAGACGGACCAGTGATTGCGTTAAGCTAACACAGCAGCATCGCTGCTTCCCTTGAAGACTGGTGTTGTTTGCTGTAAGCATTAGAAACCTAACGATTCAAAACCATTTCAGTTATTTAAACGTCAGATCCCATCCAAAGCTAATCTGCAGCAAAATCACTACCAGTTTGATTAGAGTTCTAACCAGCAGAACAGCTGAAAATGGTTTTAAAAAGTCCAGATGTGCAGGAGAAGCCGGCGCACATGATACCCTCAGGTTCCTGTTATTGACTTGACAGAAGAGGAACCCAAAGTAAAGTAGTTGTAGCTCATCTACCTCAATGTTCGATGATTTTGTGCATGTTAAGATGTTCATCTGCTCACTCAGCAACAATGCACTTTGTCATGGCAGTTTTTCTTCATTCTGATGTTCAGTGTGGACTTTAAGCTAAAGCTCAGGACCTGAATAAAGGATATTATGATTTAGAGTACACTGTGGCCATGTCTTTGACTGATTGGATAACTATATAAATATGCAGGGGTACATATGAACAGTATTTGTATCCTGATGAAAGGAGCGTAGTAGCTCAGTGGTTAAGGCATTAGAATTAGACTCTAAACTCTCAAGCTTAAATCCCAGCACCACCAGGCTCCCAATGCTGGGCCCTTAAGCAAAACCCTTAACCCTCAACTGCTTGGTTGTAAGTCGCTCTCGATACGGACGTCTTTCAAATGCCATAAAATTGAAGGTAGAACACATTTAATGCTCATGCTTTGATCAGTATTTAACATTACATGTCCCACTGGTTCACCTCTTTATTAAATACTCTATGCTTTATAGTTAATGGGCTCATTCCATTTTTTTTTTGTACAGACCGAGTATAAGCACTAGTACACGCCACCAGTCAGTCGTTCACATTTAAATCATAAACATGCAGGGATTTTAGTCATGAATTGAATAAACACAAATGGTTGCATTTTAAAATATCAATAAATGGACTTTTAATTTACCTCAATTATTGACTGGATATCCACAAACGCTTTTCAAATCTGGTATTGGAAGAAGTATTGGGTGTAAAAGAATTGGTCGTGTGTAATGTGTATGATATCACATCTGGAATGTGATGAGATTTTAATACTTTAACATTTTTATTGTGAAATTGTTTTTAGAATTTTCCTTTCTTTTCCTTTTTTTCATTTCTTTTGTTTTTGTTTGTTTGTTTGTTTGCTTGTTTCTTTCTTTCTTCATTCTCCCTCCCTCCTTCCAAATCAGAGAATCATTTCTTTTTCTCAGATTTTAAACGTCTGAAAATTTTGACTCCACTCTCTTATACCCCATTTTGGAATGACCTTTACCTCACATTATCACATTATGTTGGAAAAAAATCGTTTTTTTTTTCCCACACGCACACTGAGACACGCTGTAGGCTGTTAATGTTGAGTCGGAGAAGTGTGTGTAATTCCACTCCAGGTTCGTCTCTGCAAAAGCGGCAAGCTTTTGCAGGGCTTTCAATCAAACAGCACTAAGTGTAAATCAAGGTCAACTTGAAGGACCTCTCAGGAGGCCCAGACTTCTATTCTTTACCTTTATAATTACACACTCTTCCTACTAGAATCACGGAAGTTACTGAAACGTGTCGTTTATCACAAGTAAATGAATAATAACATAAGGCTTTAAAGGGGAAAAAAAACGCACTCAAATGCGTTCCTGTTCACTTGGTTCACACTTAAACGCTATAATTGGAGATGTAGATACAGAAAATGCATTTGGTTCTGCCTATAGTTTTGTGTTTTACTTATAATTTTGTATATTGTTACACTTACTTCACACACCCTGGAGCATATTTCGAGTTGAACTAAATGCCTTTCAGTGAGCCAGTTAGGAAGCCAAGATACAGCGCCCCTAGAGCACAGCGGGTTAAGGGCCTTGTGCAGGGGCCCCAAGAATGGCAGCTCAGTGACACCGGGACTTGGATCCCGGCCTTCCAATCAGTAGCCCAGAGCCTTAATCAATAAGCAACCACCTCCCCCTATATTACCTATATTACTCCCCCTATATTATATATATATCAGCGCTGTTAAAATTACGCGGTTAATAACACGTTAACACAAATTAATTTTAACACCACTCATTTTATTACCGCGCAATTAACGCATTTCTGTTTCACAATTTTTAATAAAAAAAAAAGAGAAATTATAACCTTCGACGCAACACACATTTATTCCGACGTCCTTTCAGTACTGAGTTAAATAATAGATTCCGCTGAAAAATGTTTTTCAAATACTAAAGATTTGTTTTACTGAGGCGCCAAGTCTCAAATCAGGCGCCAAAATCTTCCATGATGCGCACATCCGGCAATTAAAACCGTCCGTGTGGAAACAGAGCAAAAGTTCCATTTGGTGTCCTGATGATTTTTGTAATTGCAAACACCATAATTACTTTAAAACATTTACAAGAATATTTTTATATATATATATATATATATATATATATATATATATATATATATATCGGTCTAGATGCTATTGCAGTGCAATTGCTATGCACATTGCCCTCCCAATTATCAAGAACATCTCCTCCTATTTTCACAGGTGGTGCTATGTAACTCGAAATGCTTTACTACGATATAAAAAGTGCAGGTTCATACTGGTGATTGAGGCCCTGCTCTGCTGTACTGCCTGGGCAGAAAAACACTACTGATTCATTACAAAAGAAAAACAAACCATGAACAGTATAACATCTTTCTTTGGACCCCAAGGTGCAAGTAGTCATTATAAAAGTGTGCCATGTTTCTGAACAGTCTTTCTTGCTTGCAAAAAGTGACACTGCTTGGTGATTTGAGACCATCCTGAACTGCTTGGCTCAGCTTCGAGTCAGCACCAAACGTGGTATATATATATTTCGCAAAACACCCAGCCGATTTGTCACAGGGCATCTCGGAAAAGTGGCGAGAAACAAAACACACTCTATATCTCTTTATTTTGGGTGGTGGAAGTGTAACAGACATCTTTTAGCTTCCGTTCGGTGTCTACACCGGCGCGTGGTGCTGTGGCACATTCATCTTTCTCTCATAAATGACAATGAGAGCCTAAACCTGTGTCACATTCTGGCTTTACCTGCCACAGTCCGCGCTGCTCTCAAAAACCTAATATAACCTGATCGGATGGTGTGACGTGGCTCGGCTTCTATTATCGACATAAGATTGAATACAATTCGCACAGGCTCCCGTTCCAGACGTGATTTGTAATCTGTACGCCGTAGATGACAGATGGCAGGGAATGAACAAATGTAAATAAATACGTAAAAAAAAAAAAATCCCATATACATCAAATACACACAATTCAGCTGTCACGAGAGAATGCACAATGCAGAAACAAGCGCTTGGGTTGAAAACTTTCCCGCGAGGCGAAATTTCATTACAATGTCTTGGAGATGAGAATTCATTTGATCTGTTTTAGTGTGTCAGAGCCGTGTTGGGGACACGGAGCATCTGGGCTGATAGTCTTATTAAAGTGGCATGGCAGGCAAATGAAGTGTCACAGAGCATTTTTCTGGCCCAGATTACGGTGCCACACTCCTGCATTAGGCCTTATTAGTTGGGAAAATGAGAAACTAAAGAACGTGATGGTTGCAGGAGGTTGATGCTGTGCAGTGGGGGACAAAGTGGAATGGTGGCAGATAGGGCAGCTTTGATTCGAAGCCAGTTCTGTAGCGAGGGCTTCTGTAATCAGACTGGACCTTTTGTCTTGGTGAAAAGAGACAAGATGCACCAGAGATCAAACCCTCTTTCGCATGTTAGACTCTCACATTCGCATAAAATGCCCTCAGATTTACCACTTTGAAGTAAGGACTACATGTCAGGATCTCATATTTATCCTTAGACTCAGACAGTTGTGCTCAAGGCAGAGATTTCCTTTCCTGCTCTTCAACTTAGACGTTTTTTTTTTTTAGTGCAGGACGTCCCCTCAATCCAACAGCACTGTTATGTCTGGAGTTATGCCTGACTGTCTCAAAGTTCACCCCATTCCAACCTTTTCATTGCTCTTTGTTTTCATCATATGTTTTTATTATGGTTGTTAGCTGTTACTTTTTCCATCGCAAGTGCCTTTGTTTTCAATTTCGTCTTGTCTCGGCCTCACATCCTGTCATTCATCTTTTGCCCAACTGTGTTCCCCTGTCCTGTGTTAGCCCTATGAATACCCTGCTAATCTTTTTATATATGCATTGTTTTGTTCTGGGTTTTGAGTCTGACCTAGAATACAAATGTACCCATTGCTGAACCCAGTGTGCATGTCAATCAGTTTCATTGAATTGAATTTCAGATTTTCACCATATAATACAGTTCTAATCACATTATACAGTCATATATAATAATACATATAAAAATATAAAAAGTTGCATCACGTCTTCTGTCTGTATACATCTGTTTTGGGAGGGAATGTTGTACAGTATGTCTTAGGAATGCTGTCCAGTATGTCTGATACAGTACATTTTGATTCTAACAGTTCTGGGTGTCCTTTGTTTTGTTTTTCGTTTCATGATCCGTCAAAAGTTTTCAAATGGTGAAAGGTCTAGACTGCAGTTCAGCAACCGGACTCTTCTACTACAAAGTCATGCTACTGTAATAGATGCAGTAGGCAGTTAGCATTGTATACTTTCTGTATATGAGCATTTGTTCTAAAACCTGTATACACCATTCAGCATTAATGGAGCCTTTCCAAATGTGCAAGCTGCCCATTCCACAGGCACTAAGGCACTCCGATACCATTAGAGATGCAGCTTTTTAAACTAAACGCTGATAACAAGCCAAATGCTCCTTCCACAGTCGTATCTGATTGTAAATGTTTAGGCCTGTTTTCCAGTCCAATACTAAAAGTGTACAAACATTAACCTTTAAATTAACATTGTATCATGTTCATGTCCATCAACCTCAAGACTTTAAGCTTGATTAGATGTTTACTAGATGATTTGTTCCTTAAACGTTATAATAAACGTTTTTTAGAAATTGCTTTCAGATGCTCATTTGCAATGCAGATATTCGTCGGTTTCGTTTAGAACCGAAACAATAACCGGTTGAAACCTACTACTATGCGACTCGAAACACCCCGAAAGGCCAGTGTGCTATTTGTTACAGAAGCTTCATGCTTGTCCATGTTTTCTACAGTCAGTCACACAACGTTTAAATCATGCCAGGAATACGGAGCACCATGTTGTCCGAAGCCATAAGTGCAGATGAAAGCGTGACCACCCGCCTTTGATCCTTTCAGATGTGAGAGATCATGACAGAACTGGAGCTGCTCGCTCTGACCACTGCAGCAGCCAGGCGGCTTCGCCTTCAGCCGGAGGAGTGTGCAGCCACAAAATGGCTTTTCAGGGGGAATTTCTTGGCTCGAATTAGAGCTTTGGATAAACTTTAGAAGTCAGGAACACAAAACAAAATAAATAGCACCAAACCGAGACCTATTTAGCGCCCTGATTTTAAATGAACCTCAGTCAGGGTGTGTGTGGTCTGGAATAGCAGACCAACGCCTAAAAAAGATAAGCTTTTATTAAATAATGAGAATTGTTTATATGTGTGCGTGTGCACGCACAATCTCCACTTTTGTGCCTGCGTTAAAAGCTACAGCGGAATGAGAAGGCCCATTAGTGCTCTGAGTAGAGGTGATATGAAGACTTGTCGCGGCAGTGCTGGTGTGTGTCAGCGTGTGAAAGTGTGTGTAGAGTTTTGACAGGTGCCTGACTTGACTGGTCCTATTGAGAATGAGGTGTTGAAAGCAGGCTGATGATTTGTTCTGCCTGATTTCACTGTGCCAAAAAAAACAAAAAAACAACAGCTTCTTTCGAAAAAAAAAAAAAAAAAAACCAAAAAACTAAAGACCTTAATCTTAATGAATAGTATTTATTATAAATTACTAATTAATAATAATAACAATTATTATATTTATTGTAATATAGTAAATAATATAATAAATAATAATAATGATATCGTAAATAATATAATGAATAATAAAAATATAGTAAATTATATATACAGTATAATAATATAATAATGATTATAAGACGAGCTCCAAAAATATAAGTAAACGTCTGCTAGAAATATACAAAGAACCAGTGACTACACAAACAAAACAAAGTTACCCAAAGCTCCATTTTTGTTAGTATCCGAGCACTGATTCTTCCAAAACTGCACACCACTAGATTTTGAAGTGTGCTTGTGGACATTTGTGTTCATCAGCCACAAGGGTGTTAGAAAAGTCAAGTACTGATGTAGGTGAGAAGGTGAGAAGACCTGCAGTAAAATTGTGTGCCTCTAGTTTTGTGGTAGAAGTTTGGAGAAGAACCACATATGGCAGGAAAGGTCAGGTGTCCCAATACTTTTGGAAATATAGTGTATCACAATTTCTTCTGTTTCTACTCACCATGGAGGCCGTTAGAACCAGGTATAATTTAATAATACGATGCCGTCTATAGACAGTTCTTCCCTCACAATGTTCTAAAGACTTACTGGCACTGAAAACTCCTTTCGAATAAAATTAAACAAATGTCGCTCTACAAAACGCAAACTGTCCAACACTACTGTCTGAGCTGCTGCTGTAGAACAGGAATCCACCAATCAGAAACAAGGATTCAATACTGCTGTGGTGAATAAAGAGTTAATAAATGCATTAGAATCAGTATTATCACTTAATATGTACCATCAATGAGACGAATAAGCTAATTACTAAATTACTGGGCACTAATGCTTAATGAAAATGTCGACAAATTGCAAATGAATAATATGAGACTTCCGATCGTCTGGTTTTTGGCCGGAGCGCTGTATTAAACGCTATTACTGTACACTTGCCATTTTTGTCTTGGCATTTTGTCTGGGAATTGTTTAGCGGTCCGAAATATCCGCCCGATGTCTAGCCTTGTATTTGGATTGGGTTCTTTCCAAATCAGTTTGGACACGGTCCGTCCAAACCATTTTAGTTGGCTGGGTCTATCCCGGGGCAGAACTGTGCTTCCGGGAAGGAGCGACATATGGCTCGTATCACTGTAATTATGCTTAAAAATAAAATGAGTAAAAAACATGTAAAAAAAAAAAAAATAGAAAAAGAAAAACTAGGCTAAAGTTATAAAGGTTAAGGTGAACGCTAAACAACATAGGTGTGAGCACTGCTTCTATTCGGCTCTCGATCCCTGGCAGTGAACTAATTAATATAAAGGAGGCGAATCGCGCGGTGGTGAACTCGAAACACCTTAAACGGCGCTTCGAGTTTTGTTAGCCATTTTGACAATGTAATTACACCCTTTAGAGAAATCTCTCATTCTCTTCATTGGCCTGTTAAACACAGCACGGAGAACACAAAGCTCCGCCTGCTAATGTTAACACTCGGTCATCAATCACCATCACTGCGAGCTACTGCGGCATAGCCTACCTCGCTGTAATGCTTTTCATATATTAAAATATATATATATATATATATATATATATATATATATATATATATATACAAAAAAAGGACTGCTCCGACACATACAGACAAGATATACACACACACACACATGTATATCCTTAAAAAAACGTTTTTTTTTTTTTTTCAAAAATAACCAACATGAATTTAATTCTCAAACAAAACAAGGTTTGATATTGGCTTAGCCTCATTTCACCAGTTCACATTTTCTCCCCTCTATGCCTCCGCTGCTCGCCTACCGCAGAACCCATGTTCTAATTAAAGCTCTCTCGATCCAGAACAATAGCTGGCTGGATTCATGCCAGACTCATTGCTCATAATTTCCCCAAGCTACTGATACAAAAATATGTGCAAAAAAAAAAAAAAACAAAACTAAATTGCTAGTGGTGGATCCAAAAGGCAAAATGCAACCTAGATAAACACGGCTGAAAAAGAATTAATAAAATGATGCTCAATCATGCTGAAAAATAGACGGTTACTAATCAGTTATGAAAATAATAAGTACGTAATTGGTTGTTTTGTTTTATGTGCTATACAAATTCATATAAAAGCAATGAATGTGCTCTATATTATATGCATAAGCACAAAAGAACGTGAATGCGGGGGTTTGGGGGGGGGGGGGGGGGGGATGGGGGGAGTTGGTGGTGGTGGTGGTTGTTGCTACAGCTAATGGCAAGGCCCGCTTCAATTTCGGGGGCAGACTTACAGAAAGCCGAAAGCTTTTTTCGCATAATCTCTCTCCCTGAATGAAAAAGAGGTGAGAGGAATACTAAAAACTCTCCCGGAGATTCAGAAGGAGCCTTCGCCTCCATGTTATCCAATAAATACTCTTGCTCGGTAAATGTTTGCTAAACTCCCAGACATGGACTTCTTGGAGCTCTACCAAGTTCAAGTCTGGTTAAGGTTTAAGCTGGAGGAGCTCCAATGACTATAAATTCGGATAAAGTGAAAGTTATAAGATACGGGTTAAAAATAAAAATAAATAAAAAGGCAATCGCATCAGTACTCTGGTTACTTTTTTCATTTAGAACAATTGCTGACTGGATCCATGCTCGTTGTATAAAATAAAATGCGACAGTTTGACAGTTTTTTCGCCACGGAGAGAACGATTTTTAGGAAACACTATGCTAAGATGGAACAGTCTGTCGTAGGGAAACGTTGGGTGATTTTTGAGCGTCGGTCGGCTTTAGTTTATTTTGGTGTGTTCTGCACCGTCAGCTGTTTTTTTTTTTTTTTTTTTTGCTGAATCCGCATGTCGAATGGAAAGGGAACTCCGATTGGCTGATAAGCTGATTAGCAAATAAGCACAGGATTTGAAACAATGAACTGACGAAATCAAAAAACGACGAGTACAGACAGAACTCAGACATTCGTTGTCTTTTTTGCCATTTGTCTTGTCAATTCATTTGACCAGAAGATTATTTTAATAATACCATGGCTTTGTAGAATAAAGATTTAGAAGACCAGCTGATCACCACCATCCACCATCCATAAAGCTACACGAATATGTTAGTAATGATCGCGGCAGGCGTGAACGCTGCTTGAGTTCTAGCCTTTCCAGTTTCCCTGTTGGGATGCCAAATACAGATTACTGCCGCCTGCTGGTATGGAAGAGATCGTTCTCTCACATAAATGCAGATTGTACGCGCCGTTGGTTGTCGTCTGTCCGGTGTGTTCTATTGCAACTTTTTTGTCTCGAGGTGATGCTACAGTCGGCTTCCCTCAGAACTGGTTCGAAGGTGTCGGACCTTTAGAGTAAGTCCACCTGTGGACCTGCTCGTAGGGTCAATCGTGTGGAAGCAGTGCAGTTGATAAAATCTTGCAGATATTATATCAGTCAAAACCTCATTTCATTTTCATATCAACATCAGAATGGGGAAAATTGTGATCTCACTGACCATTCGGATGGTGCAAGTATTTGAGAAACCGATGGCCTCACAACGAATCTGAGCAAAGTGCATCTCTTTATGGTCACAATTTATCAATGAGGTACTGGCTACTTCGAGGGTGATAATCCACACATTAGAGCCCAAGTCATCTCAAACTGGGTCGATGAAAATTAGAGTACTTCAGTGGTCTCTTTTGTGACCAGATGTGAAAGAGAATAGGAGAGTTTAAAAAAAAAAAAAAAAGTTGGACTGCATGGACTGAAGAACCGAGACTGTCCCGGTAGCAAACTGGGATTCGACCTTGTATTAGATTCATGCTCCATTCATATGTATGGTATCGCTTACTGAGTCACAATAATCATATCAACATGAACGCGTCACTGAGCCATTTCCAATAGATCTTTTTTTTTGTCCTTGAAATATTATTAAATAAGAATACAACATCTACTCAGTGACTTTTCAATTGCATTATGTATTTAATCGTGTGAATACTGTGTTATTGCAGAGCTTTTAAGAAAAATTGCTTTACTTCAGATTTTCATTCAGTTATTAGGAAATGGGACGAACCTGCAGGCCAAACCCAGTGAATGCCACAAGCCATATTCACTACAGCCATGAATCAGTCCCTGTCTCACCCGCCACAGGAAAACACTTTCCTGATGCAACCCTGTACAAAACCTGGCACACAAACCACAATTTAGTTCCCAAAGGCCCATTTCTTTCAGCCTGCCACCAGTTTCTGCATTATTTCTTTTGCGCTGTCCTCCTACAGAAAGCTGACTGACAGGCCATATACCAAAGCAGGAATCAATTTCTCTTTAAAAAAGCCAATAAAAAAAGCAGAAGTGATGCAAATGTGGTACCGAATCTGTCAGCAGTTCCTTTCTTTGATGCCTTTGTGCCATTAGTCAGGATAATTGATCCTCGGCTATCTGTTGGTTATAGCCATAGGCCATGCGCACTTTCGCCTTGACTTTAATGATCACGACAAGACACAACTTTGGTGAAGAGAAATTAAATAGACTGGCATGTAGTTTATGCAGGCATGCCCTCGGCTCTGTGGAGTAAAAGCCACAGTGATTGCTGGCTAAGTGCTGACAGGACTGTGCACTAATTCTTTTCAAAACTTTTAGCAACTACAAACAGAATACTTTTTACATACTTTTTCCCTAATAATGTTCTCACAACTTACTTTGGAAACAAGAGTCCATGGGTGGAAGGGGAGAAGAAGAAAAAAAAAAGAATAAAAAAAATAAATAAATAAATAAAA
>JAAIIK010000090.1:2892313-2909552 GCA_014706435.1 Silurus glanis | reverse complement strand
TGGTACAATACACTCAGGCAGGTAACGTTATTCTGGTATCTGCCAAACCAAGACTAGCCCATCAGAGTGCCAAACAGAGAAGCATGATTAACCACTCCACAGAACACGTTTCCACCGCTCCAGAGACCAGTGGCATCAGGCTTCACACCACTCCATCCAATGTTAGGCTTGAATTCAACAAGTTCTTTTTTGAGACCATTTTTTCCCAAAAATCTTTGTAAATACAGACTGCATGGCTAGGGGCTTGAATGTATACCCCTGTGGCAATGGGTCTGATTGACCACTTGAATTCAATAAGAGGTGTGCCGCAATATGTTTCTCTATATAGTATATATCTTTTGTTTATTTTTCTTGTAAAGGTCAGAATACAGTGTTCAATTATGAATGCATGAATACAGAACTGAGTTTCTTCTGAATCTTCCTGAAAATAATAATAATAATAATAATAATAATAATAATAATAATAATGATAATAATAATAATAATAAAAACCTACAATAAAAATAATAATAATAATAATAATAATAATAATAAAATAAATAATAATAATAATTATTATTATTTTTATTAGTATTATTATAAACCCCTAAAACCTGAAAATAATAATAATAATAATGATAATAATGAAAATATCAATTATAATAAAACCTTAAAACCTGAACATAATAATAATAATAATAATAATAAAAACCTAAAAAAAATAAATAAATAATAATAATAATAGTAATATAATAAAACCTTGACACTATAGTTCATGGGATTGCTAAAATGATCATATTTGATTGAGTCACTCAGTAACACTGTGCAGTTGTGTGTCCTACAATTCGACGATATTCGCAAATTCATTTCCACTGAATTCATTAAGATGGATTAATGAATCCGTTGATTTGAATTGTATTATGTTGTGTGCATTTTCGTTTCTGTCCTGCCTCGACATGCCATCTGAAACAGCGGCCAATTTGCGAAGCCACCAGACCATTTAGAGTTCTGATTCAAATCAAATTGCCTTTTAATTGGATACGCATAACGAATTGGTCAAACGAGGCATGTGTGGTAGAACGGGAGTAACACTATTCACCCGTACTCTTCATCTGTAATGCAGGCGTGACTGATCAGAAACCGAAACTGAGCAACTCTCACCTTGTCCTTGTTCTCCATCAGCCAGTCCCTCACCGTGTCCAGGGCGATGTCTGCAGCCGGCTCGTTGGGAAAACCTGTCCAGGAAGATGCAGAGAGTTTAAGTTCATGCAACGTAAAATGTCTCCTCCTTAAACCCCATAGGAAAAAACAGCCCTGTGTGTATATATATATATATATATATATATTCACCTGCTTCGACTGACACACTTTTTGACAACTCCAACAAGCACGATCCAATCCCTCATTGATTTGATCGTGTTTATTCGTTCCAAAAATGACTCCCCCCAGGGTTTGAAAGCTAAATTGCTCTATAATTCAACAAGCTGCCACTCAGGACACACACTTCCTTAGCACCAAATGCTCACAAACATGGCTCATTAGGATTTTTTTTGAGGAATTTGTCACTAAATGTGGGCAGTCGTGAAAATGTACAAATCGCTTAAACATGATGATTATTTTGACTGTCCCGTTGTCCAGGTTCGTCATCTGTGTTCGCCACCCAAAATGAGAAAGTAATGACATATTGACCGGTGAGTACGAGGGATAGGGCGGCTAAGTGCCATATTAATCATTGAAACCCAGGCCGAGATGGGAAAGTGAGCACTCTGTTAAGTCAAAGGTATTGATTTGGAATATATTTCACGTGGATCGCTTTTTGATAAGAAAGAAAATGGGTGAGACGAGCCGGACACAGCTTTGTATCATGCATCATGTTACAAATTTCAAGCTCTGAAACGTCTATGCGTAATCACCAGGAGACACATTTGTGTCGCCACTCGTGCCATTTCAGAATTCATTTCTGATACTGTCTAGTAAAACCATACAATTTGGGAAGCTCCAGGAGGGATGATGGTCTAGAAACACTCTTTATAATCATGAACCTGTGTGAACATGTCCGTCCTACGTCTCCAACACAGGAACCAATTGTATTTCACTGCAGGGGGAATGACGGAAAATACCATTCGGTTCCAATTGAAATTGAAAAAAATGTGCAAAGAGAAAACACATTTAGAACTTCAAATGTCAGTTACACTCGTGTCCATCAGTTACACAGGTCTGATCTATCAGCACCAAAACAGGAATGTTGTAACTAAAAACAGTCCTATGTAGTATATCTACATCTACATCGACATACAATATCTATGTAGTAATGTACTGATTTCTATGGAACGAAAACTATTTCACACTTAAACACTATATGAACAAATGTACTGGGACTTCTGACTTTTTTACACATTCCCGGTCCAATGCCACTGTGCACAAAGCCAGCTCCATAAAGATATGCTTTTCATGGGTTGGAGTGGAAGATCTCCTGCTATAGAGCTCTAAACCTCATCAACAACCTTTGGAATGAATTGAAATGCTGACCGCACCCCAGGCCTCCTCACCTCACCTACATCAGTAACATTTTTAGTTAGTTAGCTAATGTTTTATCATTTTAGTCCGAAATCTAGCAGAATGAAATCCGTTTTTTTTTTTTTTTTTATATACTTTTAATCCATGCACACAAGTTTGTCATTTTGTTATATATACTGTATGTATCTTTCTTTAGGCTTTTCCCGTTAGGGGTCGCCACAGCGGATCATCCGCATGTTTGATTTGGCACATGTTTTTACGCTGGATGCCCTTCCTGACGCAACCCTCCCCATTTATCCGGGCTTGGGACCGGCACTAAGAGTGGCTGGGGTCGGTTCCCTGACCGGGGATCGAACCCGGGCCGCAGTGTTGAGAGCGCCGCATCCTAACCACTAGACCACCAGGGAACCATATATACTGTATGTATAATTCCTGATATTAACCAGCAAGTTGGACACACAACCACAATTGCTTGACTACAGTTAGTTTACTGCTCCAAAATATTAACTATGAAATCTATAAAATGTATGAAAAAGATGGCTGAATAAACACAAATCTACACAAACACACTCCAAAATCTAGTGGGACATCTTTAAAAAAAAAAAATAAATAAAAATAAGCGGAGAACACTGTAACAGCAAACAGAAAGTAAATGTTAAATCAGATGTTAAAAAAAGTGTCCACAAATTGAATTCTAAACAAAGTTCTCTTCTCAAATCAATTATTCTGACCCTCCGGCCATATATACAAGTGCAAACGTTTGCATTCCTTAAGGGGAAAAAAAAAGACAAAAAAATTTGAATTAGTAGCAACAATATATCAGTGTGTTAGATTTCACATTTTTTTCCTGCATTCACTTTCTGAAACCTCTGCCGGCACATAGTTTCTAACTACACAGATATGATATAATATAATGTATGTATGTATGTATGTATGTATGTATGTATGTATGTATGTGTGTAATATAAAATTTTATATAATAATATAGAAATCAAACTTTAAATAGTGTAAATGCTCATTTCTTTTTCTATAATTTGGTTTTAAACGGTTATAATGTTTATATGTTTATGTTATAATGGTTATAAGTTTTAATAGGTCACCAAACCTAGAGTTACAGTAAGTGAAAACAGGAAATGACTTGCTTCATGGACGTATGTAAAAAAAGTAAATGTAAATTTTAATTCTAAATCAAGCAATTACCTAATAATTGCTCTCATGCTTTATTCTGTATACATTTACATTTATAGCATTTGGCAAATACCCTTATACAGAGCAATGTATATTTATCACATTCATACAGTTGAGTAGCTATGGGATTAAGGGCCTTACTAAGGGGCCCAGGAGTGGCAGCTTGGTGTGGTTGTAAATTGAACTTAATAACTTCAGATCGAAAGTCCAATGCCTTAACCATTTAACTACCACCTTCTAGTATATGAACCATAGAGGAATGAAACAGTTACCTTTTATATGTACATTTATGCCATTTTGGCAGATGCCCCTATCCAGAGTGACTTATAGCTGAGCAGGTAAGGGGTTAAGGTCCAACTGAGGCCAAGATTTTAACTCGTGACCTTCCAATCCAGAGTCCAATGCCTTAAATATCAAGCTTAAATTTTTACCCTCTTCAACTTGAATAAAGCGTAAAACCACGTCTTTTTGTTTTTTTTTTTCACTTTTTAGGTTTATTACATAAAGATACAATATAAAGGTATCGTAATCCCTACACAGGCCACTACATAAAATCGGGAAAGCTGCATTAAACTCAGCTGTCTATAAAAAAAAAAATGAAAATGTTTATTACTTTACCTTGAAAAATCGATCAATTAACTTGTGAGGTGCACAAACATTTGCTACCTATCCCAATCGTATTGGGTTGCCAAGACAAAATTTAATCCTTGCAAAAAGGTTTCAGAAAAGCGAGAAAGGTTCCTGGCTTTAGCAAGACGGGCAATTAAAGCGAGCCCACTTCGCGTGAGCACTTCTGTGGAACGCTGCCATTTCCTGCCTAAACCTCCTGCACCTCATTACGAGCTGAGAAAGAGACACAGAGAGAGAGAGAGAGAGAGAGAGAGAGAGAGAAAAGGAGGTTAGAGGAGATATTCTGTGAGATAGTGAGAGATGGGGGGGGGGGGCATGATTGTGAGATACTTTTCTCTACAGGAGCAGATCGAGGAGGCTGTGGCACAAGTGCTAGAAGAAGCTGTTAAATAATTACTGGGGCTGTCTAGTGAATGACACGCCACCCGAGAACTTTAGCGAGATTTTATAACCTGGGAATGAACTTGGTGCCAAATGATGGAAAGGAGGATTCTGGGTAGGCGAAGCTTGTCCTTAAGGAAACTGGGAATACAGTAAAAAAAAAAAGTGTGTGAATCCCAAAAAGGTCTGAAACGTTAGAGCGAAATAGATGGATTTTTAATTGTTTCAGCTGAAATGGGGAAGTTACGGCAGGGTAGATGACACCTGACAGAAATGCAGATGGCTGAATGTGATGGTGAGGATTATCTACGTTACAAAAGAAGCCTATAACAAGCACAAGGAGTCCGTAGCAGCATAAACTGCTGATATTTATTAACATTATAGTATGGCATGCTCAGGACTTTCTTCAAATATAATAAATCATATGACAAACAACATAGACAACATAGTCATAAGAAATCAATGCAAATGCTGTATGGCGTAATAAGAAAAAAAATATTCTAGGTTGCATGATAGCAAAATGGGTCAGTTTATGCTTTATATAATTAATGTTAAGTAACAAAAGCATCCCAAAGTAAACTGTTACAGGGAAATAATAGAAGGTTACCACCCTGACATCCTGAAGGATTTGATTATATTTGAATAAAACAGGAGGTGAAGCTGGAGGTGGAGTTGTAGATGCTGCGATTTCATTCCGAGCAACGATGATGGACAGAATTAGAAATGAGGTATAGAGGGACCGCACAGGTAGGATGTTTTGGAGACGAGGTGAAAGAGGCGCAATTGAGATGGTTCGGTCACGTGCAGAGAAGAGACACGGGGTATATCTGTAAAAGAATGCTAAAGAGGTAAAGAGAAAGGACAAGGAGGAGGTTTATAGATGTGATGAGGGAGGACATGCAGGTGGTTGGTTTGAAAAGGGCACATTAAGAGGACAGAGTGATATGGAGACGAATGATCTGCTGTGGTGACCCCTAACGAGAGCAGCCATAAAAAGGGAGGAGATTATCACTAGAAAAAACACTTCATACTTCGTCTTGCTACCGAGTGTTTTACTGATTATACTGACTGTAATCATCCTGAAGTTCTTTGTAAAATTCCATAACATTATTTCTGTATATAATCGTGTATTCATTGCATATCCTAGATTATCCTCATCTCTACATATCTGTATGTACACTGCATAAAACTTTGCACAGTTGTACATACAATGCGCATGTTCTTTATTGTATATTTCTGTAGCCCACATTCTCTACACTTATTATGTCTTACACACATTCTGCACTAATATCACTTCATATATATGTTTATATATATTCGTAGTGTACTTGCACAGCAGCTCCTGCATGTTTCACTGCCCAGAGCCTTTATATTTATTTCCTGTACATATATTTACATATATACATTACATGCTGTACATATATTTGCATATTTATCGGCGCTTATTTATCGGCGCTTATCTATCTATCCATCCATCCATCCATCCATCCATCCATCCATCTACTCATGAATGAGTGAGATTGACTTCCATGAATATTCGATTATATACGATTCGGAAATGACTTAATCTTGATTGATACGCTTGCATGAAGCAAATTGATTAGTTACAAACTCAAATCCCACTTAAAGAAGAGAAACAAAGAAATTATTTGGAGGAATAAATGACAAAGAACACATTTACATACACTTCAATAATGTGATAATGAGAAACTCCGGTCTACACACGTCAATCACCAGTCACATTGTTTGTTAGCAATCAAGTCTAGTAGAGACGTCTGTAATTAGATTTTTGATTAATTATTTGGTAATGTTGGCTTGCTTTATTTTTCAATTCTTTAACCTGTATTTCCAATTTATTATCAACAGATCCGTGTACGCATGTACATCTTGTCTTCCTATTTGTTCTTCCTGACTGCTGAAATGTTTCTCAACGTCTGGAAAGACATAAACGATAGAATAGGATATGCTAGAGAGGTGGTAGCTTAGTGGTTCAGGCATTGGACTTTGACTCAGAATTTTATGAGCCACTTTTGGGCCCCTGAGCAAAGGCCCTTTGGATAATGTTAACGCAAATTCTCAATTTGCAACGCAAAGATTCTCAAATCAAGCGGCAAAATCCGCCATGATGCACACATCCGGCAATTAAAATCGTCCGTGTGGAAACGTGGCAAAAGTTTGGTGTCCTGATCATTTACGCAATATTAAAACAAATATAAAAAAAAAAAAAATGTATCGGATGTTCTTTCCTGCAAAAAAAAAAAAAAAAAGTCACCATAATCTCAGTTCACAGTGTCTGTCCGTTCCTTCCGTTCCGTAAAACTCGCACTTTATTGGCTTGCCCTCGCCGAGTAAGTAACCAGTGAAGAGTCACCACGAGGAGATAAGACCCCCTTAAAAGGGCAGCGCTCCTAATCCCTCGCAGTGACGGAGCCAGTGGCGGATCACCGACACCAACACGGCTCATCCCAGCGCAGTGTATATGGACATACAGCCCAGCTTACTGCTTCCTATCTCACTTACACAGAGACAGGGGCTAAAGCCTCGGTGTCAACAACGACGCCACCATCAACGTGAAGCACTGATAAACAACATGGGAGCGAGACAGAGACAGAGAGACAGAGACAGAAACAGAGACAGAGAGATGGCAGGTAATAAACGTTTTACCGTAGATTGCTTCACATGCTGATACGGAGTTCGAGAGGAAAATCAACCGAACACAATTTTCCAATTACATATATAAAATGATATATAACCAAAGTCAGGAAAGAAGAAAATCATGCTGTTTATTAAGTCTATTACGACTGACTCATACCTCATACTATTTATTAGCACATTAACTCTGAAATGGAGTTTCCTCTTTATTTTTCAGAACCGTGCGATTTGACTTTGGGGTTCCGCAGCATTATTTTACAATACGAAGGAAGTGAATTTCAGTTTCTCTTGATTTCCGCAAATTTCATGCGACATAAAGGCATTGAGACACGAAGTTAGCATTCTGCGCAATTACAATTCAGAATGCAGACATCTTTCTCGTAGCACTTGTAAGAAGTTGTAAGAAATGCTAACTCCATTTCTAACCTTAATGTAGAAAATGATTTGTTACAAAGCCTGAGATGGTTTTGGGTGATTGCATATAATCAGAATTAGAGAGAGAAGAAGAAGAAGAAAAAGAAGAAGAAGAAGTGAGCATATGGTGGAGAAGGATTCAGGATGTAAAAGACAAAACGACTGGTAGCTCTATCTGTGCTTCGACTCTTGCCCGACTATCAATACTGATCTTGTAAGACACTGAGAGACGTCTCCCACCTCAGAAAGGAATAATCCATTTGAACTCAGGTCACAGGCCTGTGATGGATGGCTTTCACACAGTATACTTAATAATCCATATCATATCGTCCGGCCTAGTTTGTTTATAGGTGGTACCTATACTGCAAGCCAAGCCAGGGGAAAGCCTTCCTCGGCTAATGGGCTGGACTGAAGGATTGGACTGCCAGTGGCGAATGAGGAGTCATTTTTCTCCCAGGCCCCAACTCATCCGTCACCAGGGACATCTCTCTCTCTCTCTCTCTATCTCTCTCTCTCTCTGTGTGTGTTTGTGTGAAGGAGAGGAGAAACAGAGAGTGCTGGTTATGGCTCCTAGTCCTCATACAACCTAAGCTGTGTCTCAAATAGTCAAATAGTGTAGTAACTGTGATAGTAGTGTGTTTACAGAAGGATGATGTAGTAAACCAGAGGAAAATTAGAAAAGGGAAAAGGTAGAAGCTACCTGACAAATTTTTGACAAATCCGCCATCGTGCACACATCCGGCAATTAAAACCGTCCGTGTGGAAACGTAGCAAAATTTCCGTTTGGTGTCCTGGTGATTTACCATATTAAAACCATTATTACTTTCAAATATTTACAAGAATATTTTGCTTTTATGCTCTACATTGAGTTTGGTTTCACTAATAATAAACATACATTTGCATAAAACATCAATATTTGTCCATGCCCATGTTGATTAGATTAGAGTATTTAAAACATGAAAAGTATTCATTTAGAATGAATTACAAGTGATATAAAATTATATATATGTATATGCACAGTGCTGTGAAAAAGTATTTGCCTTCTGCCAGATTTTTTTTCTGTCAGGTTTTTTTTCTTTTTCATATTTGTGACAAATGATTGAGATCATCAAGGAAAATTGTGCTATTACACAAAAATAATATATGCATTTTTTTATGATGAAAAAAAAAAAAAGGAAAAAAAAAAGCCATTTCCCCTGAACCTAAGAACTGGTTGTGCCACGATTGGCAAAAAGAACTGCAATCAAGCATTTGCGATAAATCACAACATCTCAATCAAAGTCTGAACTTTGACTAGGCCACTTCAAAACCATAATTTTAGCTTTTTGAGCCATATTTATATGCATTTTATATTAAATATTAATTATTTGATAATTTAATATATAATATATAAATTATTTTATATATAAATGTAAAAAAAAAAAAAAATCGACATACCAGTAATGAGCACAAATACTCGTTAAGCATGTGCCTGGTTCGTTAAAAAAACACTTAATCAAAATTGATTTCCTCTGGACGGAGTGAAACAGTGAATCCATGAATCAACAAATCAATCAATCAACTGATCAATAAATAAACAAATACATAAGCGCATTAAATAAAAGGCCTCGCTTATTTCATTACGTGCCCGACACAACAGCGTCTCCCAAATTCAGCTCCCGTAAAACAAAAGACACAGCGAGACATGCAAACCAAAAAAATCAAAAATACAAATGAAATAAATGCAAGCAAGGTTACGATGCAAAAATACAAACAGCCTGATGTCTGCTTCATTTTAGACTGAACGTCAAATAAAAATCGGAAAATTCGCGGGTTCTTACAGGTACCTAATTAACAGTACGTTGCAGATTATCTTCAAATTTGCGGGAATCCGAAGCGGCACGGAATGTTCAGGAACGTTAGGAATAACATTTTAAACTGTGTTTTCACTAACAAATTTCATTTTTTTTTTCATTTCATTTTTTAATTTTTAATTTTTAAAAACACATTATTGTATTAAAGTGACATAATGTCAAGTTGAATTCACTAAATTCACGGATTTTCAGAACTCGAACTACATCTTAGAACGTAACCCCTGTGAGTTCCTGGGGACCACTGTATCATTTTTTAGTGTTTTAATCTACTTTTTTTTTTTTTTTTTAGTTACACCCTATTACAAATAGGGTATAACAAAGATGTCATCTGCTTCTCAAGTCCCTATTTTCTATTCCCTTCTTTTTTTAGGGCGTTTAATGGCAAGCGTTTGTGATCGAAGGTGATGGTTGAGATTCGATAGCAAAAATACACCTTCATCATTTCCATATTCATATTAGTTTATGACTTGAAATGACTAATGCACTTGAACCTACAGTGTGAATCCTGGAAACTGTGTGTAGAAAATACATTTAAGATTCCCCTGAATTTGACATGTTATGACCACCGTGGTGTACAAAAGGTTGAAGTCTCCTGATTTAGTCCTTATGGTTACTGACCTGCACCTCCCAACCACACCCTCACCCCAGAATCAATTCCTGATTCCTTTCTTCATACCGCAATCCAGTTACTTTTCTGGATAAAAAATATTGTCGTTTATTTAAAATACTCAACAAAAAAACCACAACATACAAATCAATCGGATAATTATTGTTTACCTGTGCTCTGGGTTTGGATTACCGTTACTGTCACTCTGTTATCGTTATATGCGAGAGGAAAACCGGCATGAAATTTCCTTGCTAATAATCGCCTGACTTTCGAATACTGTAAGGACTTTTCATCTTTCTGTGGACCCTCGTATGCCACAGAGCCGATGATGACTGAGGGAAGACGAATCAGGATTAGAGAGGAAGCGTGCCAGAGGGATACATTCCAGGTTATTAGGCCTTTGATCATCCTGCTCTCTCTCTGCTTTTTTTTTCCGTTGTTGGTTTTGTCGGTGCACTCGCTCTCCAACTATCATCACAATTAATGAGTGTATGAGGGGAGCAAGCCGAGGCTGGAGATAAGCGTGTTTATTTATCGAGCAGGCCATTTAATGTGGCAGCGGCAGGCATGTTTTGAAGTCGAGAGCTCGCTCGTGCTTCTGCAGCCATGTGAACTGAATTAAATGTGCTCTTCACTCCCATGACAGATACACACTCTTTCTTACACACACACACTAAGATTAAGGGAGCACTAAAGGAGCCATAAGAGATGTTAATGATAGGAAAAGATAATGCGCATACACTGAAACACACTTTCTTTTGCTCACGGATAATCAGGGCAATCCGAATATTAATTTCGGGGCTCCTCTATAGTGCTGTAAAAATAACAGATATTCTTTGCAGGCGTATTTTAGATTTGCTCATGGCACAGATTTTCAAGTATTCGGGAAATTCTGTGGTTGATATACGCAGTATTCTGAATGTATGTGGATATTTGTGAATCATAAAACGCAACTGGGTAATTGTAGACAGCTAGGGTCTGATTACACACTGGATTTGGGATTATACATCATGAATTAGCAAAGAATAGATAAAACAATTTTAAGCTTTAGTGGACAAAAAATACGCCACGCAAGATGCCAAGAATAACGCTGGACATGATGCTACCACCACCATGTGTCAATGTGTTCGATTCTTTTTTAATAACGGATTTAGTGGCAGGGAGGTCTGAAGGTTATTTATTCATTTTTTTTTAATATTTAGTATAATTTATATTAGTCCAGGAGTTACATTAACTGCAGTCATATTAAATATATTGGCATATTTAAATATGTACATTTACACTATAATGATGGTAATAAAGGCCAATGTTTCAGCAGTTAAAGTTTTCGGTTACTGATCATAAGGTTCAAGCTCGAGTACCACCAAGCTGTTGGGCTCTCAAGCAAGGTCCTTATCCTTATCTGTTCCAGGGACGCCATCATATGGTTGACCCGATGCTCTGACCCCAGCTTACTGACAAACTGGGATATTTGGAAATAGGAAAGTGGTATCTTATTGGTTAAGGCTTGGGTTTACTAATCAGAAGGTTAGGGTTCAAGTCGCAGGACCTCCACAATGCCACTGTTGGGCCCTTGAGCAAGGCCCTTAACCCTCTCAGCTCCAGGTTTAGGACATCATGACTGATGCTGCTCTTTGACCCCAGTTTCTTAAAAAAGTAGGGATATTCGAAGAAAGAATTTCAATGTGCTCTAATGTACATGCGACAAATAAATGCATCTATTCTATTTCTTAGGTTGGTCATGTGGAACCAATCATTAATTGGCCTCCAATTGAGAAGAACTCCATCCAAAAGTGGTGCATCCGGATGGATTAAAGGTCTGGAGACCAAAAGAAAACAAGATCACTACAATCGAATAAAAAAAACATTTATCTTGAATATGGATATTCGAGGTGAGAATTTCACAGTGCTGTAATGCATGTGACAAATACAGACGCATTTTCAAAGAATTTCAAAGAATTTGAATGTCAAATTCTGTCATATGGAGAAACTTCTTGTTTTTTCATCATTCTCTTTCTCAGAAAGACGGCAGTGGCACATTTCACACGTCTATTGACTGGCCTGTGATATTAGTCCATAAAACAACATACCAAGGACCAAAGACCAAAATTGCATTCATAGGCATGTTAATCAATATCTCTTTATTTTTCTTGCCACTGTTGCCACTGGATCGCTTATTAGGGCTAAACTTCATATTCATATTTGTAATCTATTTATTAGTGAAAAGCTGCTTAGGGACAATATTCTTTGTTTAAAAAAAAAAACGCTATACAAATAAAATTGAATCGAAACTAATTTAATTGTTGAATAATACACGTCAATTTTTCCTCGTAGAGTGTGCTAACTCTTCTGATGCATAGCGACGCATATCCGGTGCGTGCACGCTCCCTGATTCTGTCACTTTCAGACACTGTGTGCTGCTGATGAGGTGCAGTATATCGCAGTCCGGCTCCTCGAATTCTGCTGCGTTGGCGCTTTTTCGGGTAGATCACTCCTACGCTCCACTTCAGAGCTAACTTGGTGATTTGATTAGCCTTCCTATTTTTTTTCTCCTCATAATTGTTTTCTTCCCTTGACAAGCCTTTTGTGTCTGATATGTTATACAGTATATCGCTCATGTCCTCTACTACTTACTCCTGCTTCAGGTTGATCCAGATAATAGAATTTCCTCAAACGAACTATAAAAATAGCTTGATGTTTATGTAGCAAAAATAGTAGGGATTTAAATCTATTTCAAGTCACAAAAGGGTCAACATGGAAAGTATGGGAAAAGTCGCCAATTTTGCTTTTATAAATTGATATTCCAGATATTCCAAAAAAGAGAAACACATTGAAGTCAAGGAAATAACCATAGTATAAATTAGTAGTAATAATCCATGTTTCTTTCTATCTCTGGACAAGCTACACATGCTGTGATACCAGTGATCCTGTCTCTTTCTGAAGCTGTCTGATTAATCCTGATGCCCCCAAATCTCTGGATGGATCCCACTCCATGACGATGTTCGACATTGGACTTTAAAGATACAAAACCTCTTAATCAATACTCAGAATATCATTTTATTTTCACATGCTGTTTTCTCCATCATTGAACATTTTAAGGCTCTTGCATGGTGCAGTTGGTGTTAAAACTATAATGATCTTGTTGAGATGTTGATCTGATTCATGAGTTGCTCAGGAGCTCCTGAATCCTCAACTCCAACTGACTGTAGAAGACTGTAGAAAGGACATTATTCATAATCACACACTCCGGTGCTCATGATTTTTCTCACTCTCTGGTGTTTGTAATGATTTAATGATTTATAATCACACTCTTGGTGTCACCCAGATGAGGATGGGTTCCCCTTTCGAGTCTGGTTCCTCTCGACGTTTCTTCTTCTATAATTCTTACACTCTGTAAAGCTGCTGTAAAATAATATCCATCGCGAAAAACGGTATCGAAATAAAATTTAATTAAACCGAATTGAATTGAAGCATACTTCATTTCGAGACCTTCTGGACATCATCTCCACATGAACGAAGATCCATGAGGTTCTTGTGAAGAGCTAATTTTGGACTGCAATTGCTATAAACAGTTTGCTACAACCGCTTAGGTCTGCAAATGCCATGAACAGTTTTGCATTCCAGTGTCCATCAGGGAACATCGGATAATCTCCACTATAACGAATAGAACTATAATAAATGGACATTTGGTGCCACCCAGATAAGAACAGGTTCTCTTTTGAGCCTGGTTCCTCTTAATGTTTCTTCAACATACAATCTCAGGGAGTTTTTCCTTTCCACTGTCACCACTCATCAGGGATAAACGTACAATTATGCAAACTTATACATACTTTTATAGAACTTTATAACCAATTTATCTCTGTGAAACTGCTTTAAGACGACGTCCATAGTTATCTACCAATAAAAATGATTTTAATTGAATTATTTAGTAATGACGTTAAAACTATAAGGAAAAGGAGGGCAAACAATATACTGAAAACATCTTATGTCTGGAGAATAGTTTCCTACTTTTTAAATCATTCTTTAAAACCCTTATCTCTGGTTCTCTAGTATTCTAGACCACCAGCCTTTCAGAAATTCATATCCGTAAAAAAGAAACTGGGCTTACCATAAATTCCTGTCGATATGCACGGGAAAGCCTGAAAAGAAAAAAAAGAAAAAGTCAGAAATGTCAAATGTTAGAAAGAATGCATGAAGAGATAACCAACATGACTGACTTCCACTGACACATTCCCTGTCACTTTTGGAAATAGAGAGAAAAGTGATATAAAGGCTGGTGAAAATAACCAAAAACCCTCCATTTTTTTTTCTTTTCCCACCATTGACAACATGCAAGAATTCCATTATTATCAATCTTCCCGAAATTCCCCCGCACGCTGTTCGTGATCTAACGTCCGAGAGGCCTGAAGTCGATCTACCAGACGATGCTCACGAGCGCAAACTCGACGCTAATTACAAACGCAGACCGACACGGTGCACGAGATATTCCCTGATGTGAGGAGCGTGAACACATGGGTTATGAATCTTTATTCAAACACTTCAGTGGACTCGAGGCTGTATAGGAATTCTATTCAGAAAACAGCTTTGGAGAGCAGTGCGACAGTGATGATGATTTCAACAGCGATGCTTGGTGGATTAGTATAAATCTGCTAGAATTTGTGGTGGAGAGGAAAAAGAAAAGGGATAGAGAACATAAACTCCTTACAACTGGAATGTGTTTTTTTGCGATTCTTCTGAAGAGCAATAAAACACCCACTCTGTAATGCAAAACCCCCACGCTGCAAAGTGGATGGTCTTACATCCTCCTACTATAACTATGATAACTAAATAGGCGGTTATGCGGATATTTCAGATTATTTAAGAGACAGACGATGGTTTATGTACATCGTTTGCGTGGGATTCGCATCTAGGCTTCGTTTTGTAATTGCCAAGTGGACCATTAGACTCAACAACCATGAAAAAACGACGACTTTATAACCACAGGACAAGTTTCTCAATATTCTGAAAAGTTTTATTAATTGCCATTTTATTGTATGGTTTAAAGACTGTGGTATTGTGAAAAAATATATGTTAAAGATGTTTATTAGAGGGACGCACAGGTAGGACGTTTTTGGCGAGAGGTGAGATCTCTCCAAAAAGAGACGGTCATGGGGTATATCAAAATATATCAGTAGAAGAATGTTGAAGATGGAGCCACTAGGCAGGAGGAAAAGAGGAAGACCAGGGAGGAGATTTATGGATGTGGTGAGTGAAGTCATGCAGGTGGTTGGTTTGAAAGAAGCAAATGGAGAGGACAAAGTGATATGGAGACAAATAATCTGATGTGGCAACCCCTTAAAGAGAGCAGTCGAAAGAAGAAGAAGGAGGCAGACGATAAACGATTTTTTTCAGCTGAAACTATAAAACAAAATAAACTAAACTGAGGCACTAACCAGAATGGGACAAGATTTTCCATATTCTTCCACTTTTTCTTCCACAAATTTGATCGGTTTAGTGCTTGTTGTTTATTTATTTATTTACTTACTTACTTATTTATTTGTTTGTTTATTTACGCATTAATTCATTGTTTAATCCATTGATTGATTGATTGATTTATTTTAAAAGCTCAATCATGGAGAATTTGGACCCAATTCCAACATTTTCTTCATCCTAGATGGACCTTATTAACATAACTAATTACGACAGAAAACTCTTCTTAGATCCAGAAACTATGCATGGAACAGGAAACGAAATATAATGTTATTTCGGGTGCTGAAATGATTTTCCACAGACGTGAAACAAAACAAAAAAATAGACAGAGACAGCACGTATTCGATAATAATATGACAATCTCCTTTACAGTATAATGCAAAGCTCCTGACCATTAATCTATCTCCAGTGGATACGTTTCATAGCACCATCTCCTCGTCTGTGCTCGTCTATTTCGGATGCTGATGAGAAGTTGGGATCTTGTAGGACACATTTTTGCTGCGTGAGCACATTTTTCCTGCAGGATCATCCCTGTGTTTCACTATACAGCAGACATGATTTTATTAGCTTTTCCCTTTTAAATGCAGATTTCATTTTTCATAGCATCTGTGATAATTGTTCTGACAACCTCTGTAGTCGATTATATCCGCCGGCTTATACGTTGCTGAAGTCTCAGTAGTGGCGTGTGGAGCTTGTTGGTGGAGCGTAACAACAAATGAAGAGAAGAGCTATATGATGGTGTACGACGCTGTTCTAATACACGTGGATCGACGAAGGATGAACGGAGAGATCAATGAAGCAAGTCTATAATTTACTTCAATAATTAAAAATCATTCAGCACTCAGACTGTGGCATTTAGCCGGTGCCCAGTGAATATGGTGGTTGATTAAGTGGTAGCTCCGTCTCCCAATACAGTGTGAACGTGGCAGAGGGACGGACCCGTAGCTGGAGATCAGTATGCACGGTTGCAGAGGTGAAGCTTCATGCATAATAATTCTGAACTCATGAATAATATCATAACAATTGGAATTGATCCATCGCTCAACCCGGTATCTGTGCTTGACAGGTTCAGCTCTGGATTTATTCTTATTCACGGCCTTGTCTGAAAGCTTATGAAACTCCCGGGCTTGGATTATTCACAGCAAGAAAATTATCCACAATCAGTTTTATGAGCTTGACAGCACGGAGAGTGAAAAATGATTGGTGGGGAATTTTTTTTTCCACAGCAATCCCACAAATACGGAAAAAAATGGCAAATTCTTAAAAACAAAACAAAAGTAAATCAATACAATGGCGTTTTGTTTGCCTGCTAATATATATATTTTATATACACACACACACACACACACACACACACACACATATATACAAAGTCCAACAATATCAAAATTAGTATACATATTGCATCAGCTGAACTTTACCTCAAAAAATTCAGAACCTGCCCCAGAAAGTGAGTTTTAGGTGATCCTAGGTCACACTCTCTGGGATCTAGAGACTCCAAGACACACACACACACACACACACACACACACACACACACACACACACA
>JAAIIK010000090.1:2856503-2892303 GCA_014706435.1 Silurus glanis | reverse complement strand
ACACACACACACACACACACACACACACACACACACACACACACACAGCCTGTGTGCCTGTAACTTAAGGTCAGCCACGTACAACACAGAAGCTGAAGTCTTACTAGAAAAGCGCATACACATTCGGAAATCAATCCTTCAGGAGGCTCATGCTAGATTACATCCACTGTAAAGTCCATGTGGAATAACCAAAGTCAAAACAGGAACAAGACAGGGAACAACAAAGATTTATGCTCATGATCCGGAAGATTTCCTGCAGCAAGTAGCAATCATGGTGAAGGTAAAAATATCAGGGACAACATCAATAAACAAAACTTGACTGGAAGAAGGTACACAGCCACAACAGAAATAAAAATCAGGCGTAAAGTTTATGTAACAACAAAATGTGTCATGTTAGATCTCCAAAGTTCTCTCAGACGAAAAGAAGAAAAGAGAGTTGCTTGAATAGAGTTGCAGGAAAACCCGAAAGCAGCAGGACCAACGGTTAGACAGGGAGCAATAAGCACTGCAACTGCAATCATTTTAATATGAAAATAAAATTCTACTCCTGAGCAGTAATTCAGCTCGTTGTATTTGGAGAAACTAGGGGAGGTACAGATGTGGGAGCGTCACAATGTGCATTAGCCCTCTGACTAATTCTGGGGAGTTAGGAGAAAAATAAAGCTAAAAAAGCCAAAAAAAAAAAAATCTTTCAACCAACTTGACTGTTACAAAACCCTCGCACTAAAGACTCCAATAAAGTTAAACAAAAAATCTTTACAATTCTTTTTTTTTTTTTACAGTCCTTTTTTGGGGCCTAGATGTGAACAAAAATGGGTTAAATTTGAACAATGTGAATGGAAAAGATGTGGACAATTAGTTGAGAATGTGTGTTAGGAGAAATAAAAGCTAAAAAAGAAAAAAAAAAGGGTTTAAAGTCCCATATCATGGGATCTTCCAATCCCAAAACCATGTAAAACTTCATGGAGCTGGCATTGTGCACAGGGGCAATGGAACAGGTTTGGGTCTCCAAGTTCAAGTGAAGGGAAAATTTTACGCTATAGCATTTAGAGACGTCCGATACGATTGCATGCCTCCAGCTTTGTGGTCACAGTTTGGAGAAGAACCACATATGTTGAAAGATTTATGATCAAACTCTTGATGTCACCCAAATGAGGATGGGTTCCCCTTTTGAGTCTGGTTCCTCTCAAGGTTTCTTCCTCATAACATCTAAGGGAGTTTTTCCTTGCCACAGTCGCCATGGCTGCTCATCAGGGATAAATACACACCATTCACCTTGACTGTTGATTTCTGTAAAGCTGCTTTGAGACAATGTCTGTTGTGAAAAGCGCTATAGAAATAAACTTGAAACGTGATATGGCAGGAAAAGTCAGATATCAGAGAGTCAGAGATCCCAAAACTTTTGCCTACATAATATATGTTATATAAACATTTTTAGAAAGTATCCTCCATTCAATTCCCTTTAACTATAGAAACAAACATGTATAAAATCGAACGTCACTTTCTGACCGATCCAACTGGAGAATTCAACAGCACTGTTCTATCATTACTAAAACTAACATCTTCTTCCAACGAGTGTTTTATTAACTGAGGGTCTTTCTGTTTGTGTGTACGTGGGAGTGTATTTTTGAGACAGCGAGGAGGTTATCCTCTATAATTTAATTTGCGAAGTCATTACTTGTATCGTGTCATCTTTACCAAGTACCACTTAGTGAACAACACAAATTTGGTTATTTGGTTCATTGCAACCTAATGTGACTTAATTGCCTCACTGCTCCATAAAGCAGGCAATTAAAGTGACTTTCTGCAAATATTCAGGCCACTAAAGTAAAGGCATCTCTCTTTTTTTTTTTTTTGCTATTTTCATTACATAAGCCAACACGATACTGCTTCTACTCATTTGAATTATTACCACATGGGCTGCTGTCATAACACAAAATGGACTAAAGCAACTCTGGGAAAGAAGGAAGGGGGAAAAAAAAAAACAGACCATCTTCTTTATTTATGACCATCTTTTTTTTTAAAGATTAAAAGCTTACCATACAATAATAGTTCTGGCTCGGCAGCACTTTGTGCCAGACAGATTGCACAGGAGTGGATTTATAGCGAGGAATCTTGTAATTTTTCTTAAGTTCTGAGCTCCATTGGCCTGTGCCACATTACTTATGCAAAGATCCCATTTGTCTCTAAGGGAAGGGGGAGAGAGAAAAAAAAAAAAAAGGTGCGACCGTAACTAATACAGCTGGGTGATAAATAAATGTGAAAACTTCACGCACTTTTTTTAAAAACAGGAATATTAGCCAAAGCGAGTGCTAAAACGCTGGAGAACAGAGCAGCACAAATTCTGACCCTGCAAAAGTGTGATAAATAAAAGCTGCTAATAAGAGGGTGGAAAAAAAAAAAAAAAACGATTCGAAATGAATCAAATATGTCCACATTTCTCCTACACACTCCAATACAGCTGTAATTGTGCTAATTCGGAACTAACAGGAAAGAAAATTGCGAACAAACCCAGCCGGTGACAGCTGCATAAATCAAACGCTATGTGCTGCTTTCACTGAGTATCAGATGATACGTTTTTATGTATCGTCATAAAACAGTTCAATTAAGACATCCGAGCGCATACGCCGACGTTCCTGTGTAGGCTTTTGAAAAGCCTGGCAGTGGTTCTAATCATTTCTGCTGCTTTGTGCCAAAGCTCCCGCTGTCAGGATCGATAGTTTTTAGACTTTCTTTTGCTTGAGCCGTGACCTTTCCATGTGGTCGTCTTGCTCTGACTCAAACTCTCTGTGAAGTGCAGAACACAGGGCCATTTTTAGACTTACTGAAAAGGAAAGAAAATCATGTCGAAACAAACAAGTTGCGGCTTCTTGAAATGCGCTGTTGCAGGTTCCCTATTAACAAAACGATCTGATTTGTTATATCATTCATCGGAAAGTTTAAAAAAGTGCTAAATGCATCAAACAAGTACGACTCCAACGCTGTAAACCGATGTAATGCTCTAAATGTATTTTAAAAATGTAAAGATTCCCATGCTAAACATGAATATGGCTCTTCATGACATCATGAAGGGCGAAATTCCTTGTATGAGCCATCAGCCAACACCCACCACCATGCTTCATTAGGTTACGGAAGTCGACGGCAGCGCTGCACAGGACTCGCTCGAGAAGAACGTCTCAAAAGAAGTGTGTTTTTGGATGTGAAGGAAGGAGGACCTTGTTTAGAACGTCCCATATATTCGCTGCTGTTGTTCAATTTCAGACTCAGGATACAATTTTGGATTCAATATACACTGCTGGAACTGACTGGCTGTAGTTCATTTATAAAGTTTTTGTTCCTGTTTTATTTTTAGCGACCTAATAGCTCTCAGACGATCGCTACGCAAAGTTGTGGGTGTTTGCGACTCTTGAGGCTCCGCCCAGCCACGCCTTCAGGAGCTCAGTTTTTATAAATCTGATCAAACTCAAGACTCTATGTAGAGACGAAGGATGCAATACTACTCTATAGATACTCAACATTAATGTGAGATTGGCCAAAACGGTGTGTATGTCCCCTTTAACTGCTGGATAAATTATTAAAACGAGTAGTTTCAGTGCAAATATTATTTCCTAGAAAGATCACATTCCGTTGCTTTCGCTGATAAAATAAGTGTATACAGTTGAACACAGTTTTCAGCGAATTCAGAGCTGGAATAATATGTTAATATACATTGGCATTGATTGACCTCCCTCCAGAACCTCTACCAAGTAGCGAAGGGTACCGTTTAGAAATTAATTTCAAAATACAGTGTTCAACTCATCAAATAAGTCTTATAGGTTGTATATATATAAGTTTTATACGACTCCTCTGCTCACCATGTAAATCTATAACGCTATAACTGCATTTTGTATGTACAATGGCCCCACCCTCAGAACACCGGAACGTCTTCCAAACGTGATTCCAGTCACCTTGACTCCCTACTACAAGATATTCCTCATAAAAGTTTTTTACAGTCCTTGTAAAACACATGACCTGGCCCCTATTCAGCGAGCGGAAAATGTCACTTCCTGCCTCAGAGCAGTCAAACCCATGGCACGCTGAAATCAAATGACATTTCTGTCGAGCTTTAACACGAGCCCCTTTGGTCTTCCCATAAATCAGCGAAATGCTAAAAAACTAATCCGTACAGAACGGCAGGCCTCTGGCTTTGACACGATGAAGAAGAGGAAGCTCTGTTCCTATTTACAAAGCTCTCGCACGAGTACGCGAACAAACAGATTTCTTTGCACACATTGATCCATGCTAATCGCTAATCAACACTGAGCTTGTGTTCACCAGATTACATAAAAAAGCGACGGGATCGCGCGCCGTGTCCTCGGTGACCCGTGCAAACACACCTCCTGCAGTCAGCGACGGATTTCGCTTGGCGCTACAGCGGCCTAGCCGTGGAACTGAAACGCTAGCGCAATCATACTAACCATGCAATCTGTTACGCTGATGCATTGACACAACAAGCCCCGGCCTTATTTAACAAGGTTGACATTATTACACTGCATTGATGAGTTATGACCCCCTGCTTCTTGGTTATTATTTTCGCTTCGCCGAATCATTAGGAGCGGAACAGCTGGATCGGGACGAACGCTTTCGACGGGAAAGCGCACGCCTGCTCTTTTTTGCTCCATATTTTATTTGCTTGGGGAAGCGTGAGGTAAATTGGTCACGGGGGAAATTATAGCATTGTGATCGTCCCTCCCCAATCAATCAAGCTATTCACATTCCTCACGGCTAATTGGAGAAGCTTTCGCTACACCTGAATACCTGCACATTGAAAAAAAAAAGAAAGAAAGAAACAAAGCTTACGAGAACAAAACAACTGAAGGCAACGTTTCTATCTAAAAATCACGTCAAATTACGATTAGTTTCAATAACAAATAGCTTTTTTCTTTTTATTTTTTTAACAAGAAGGTTGCTTGGTTATAGTTAAAGCAGGGATCTACTGCTATTTCATGCATTCTGGGTTATTTACACTGTTAAAGATTCTCATGTTAAACATCGTCAACGTTTCCAAAAAACTATTTGGAGGTATGACTGAGTATTTCTGTGCCAAATACTCTCCTTCTGGGTTTGTATAAGTTTTTTTTTTCTTCAAGTATGGCCCTTCATGACATCATAAAGGGCGGAATTCTTTAATTAGCCATCAACTCTACACCCACCACCATGCTTCATTCGGTTACGAAAGTCGTCGCACAGGACTCGATCGAGTAGAACATCATCAAAAAAAATGTGTTTTTCGATGTGACGGAAGGAGAACCTTGTTTAGTACTTCCCATATGGACACGTCCTGCTGTAGTAGTCATTGATGCTATTCTTCTTAATGTTCAATTTCAGACTCTGGATCAAATCTGATCGTGTTACTTTGTCAAAACTCGCAGACGCAGCTGAGCATGCTCGCGACTCTTTAGCTCCGACCACAACCACACCTCAAGGAGCTGGCGAAGTGAGAAGCGTAAAGCTGTATCTTTCTTTTTGAAATCTGATCAATCTAAAGAAATAAGATATGAAGGATGACATATTGCACTATAGGAACTCGAGATTAACATGAGTGTCTTAAACATAGTCAGATTTCATCGCCTCTGAGTTAATGATCGGGAAGGTCGGGGATACATCTGACAAGCATAAAGCACCTTTTCTTTCTTTTTTTTCTTTCTTTCTAGTTAAACAGAGTTTTTAGGAAATGGAATGATATATTAATATAGATTGGTATTGATTTTACTTCCCTCCAGAACCGGAATCTCAACCCAGTAACTAAGGGTACCATTTACAAGGGTCCTCACGGGTCCGTGAAAGGCTCTCAGGGATAACAAATTCAGTGCAGTTTCACAGCCACACTGGCCTCCGTGTCCTTGCAACTTAAAGATGCTGAATTGACTGCAACGTGCAATATGGAGGTTATTCTCGTATACGTGTGGCTGTAACGCTCCGTGTGAAGACACACCGCAGTCTATTAAAGTGTGTTCAGTCCATGGTCTAACTCGCTTACACAGACCGTGGGGCTGGATTATTAGGAAACCGGTGCCAGGTGTATTAAAGCCGTGATTCCAGCAACAAGAAGTGCTAATTGATTGAGCAGCTGCTCTGTTGGTCTTGATTAACGCTCAATGGCCACTTTTATGGATGACCAACTCTTACGCCGTTCAGCAATCTGGCAAAGAAGTGCAATATGCTGGTCAACAGATGTAGCCATTTGAAAGCAAAGGAAAAAAAACGACTGTAAACTGAAGACACTTTAATAGTCCGCAGCGTCTCGGTATGGTGTACGGCAGCTGTGCCATGTGAAACTAGCCAATAGATTTTTGATTGGCAACTTTAAGATGCATCATGACCCTGAGAAAGCTGCAATATCCTCTGCATATTTCGTCTCTGAAGGCAACGCAAGAGCGATTCAGATTAGCATTCGTGGAAAAAAGACGATCCTTGCGTGAAACCCCTTCAACAGAAAATAAAATTTCAAGGACATAATGAAGAATGCATGATGAGGAACACAAGCAGGTGGGCTTCGTCAGCATGCATACATTATTGACATAAATTCATCTCGTTTTTATTTCACTTTTTTAAGCCAAGATTTATTCTCAGGCCAGAATTGCACTTTTGTTTCTGTTTGGACCACACATCTACAAATCATAATCACAAGAATCACTCTAGAACTAGAATAAATGTTAGAGTAATTCGTACTGATCAATAAAGAAAAAAGAACAAATACAACTCTAGATTAACTTCAATTTAATTAATTTAACCTAAATGTAATTTTTTTTATTGAATAAAAATATAAATATACAGTAGTATGTAAAAGCAATCTAAACCTCGTACAGCTAACACTTGAGGAAAACATCATGAGAACTCATGAAAATAAAACAATAAAAAAATCAAGACCATTTCTTCTCCATTTTTACAGCAACTCATTGGAATTGCTGTATTTTTAGCTGCGTAGGATTTAAGATACGACGCCACATAACCAACACTAACAGTGACAAAAATATCTTAATACTTCTCTATGTGGATAAGAGTTTGTAGATCTAACAATAAGATTTGTATGTACTTCTTAAACATTCCACATTTAGTCCCCACAGCTGAATAAAAAACCTCCAATCTTCTGGGAAAATGTTCCACTAGATTTTGGAGTGTGCTCGTGAAGATTTGTGAGAGTCAAGAACTTCGCGGATGGATTTAATATCAACAGTCTAATAAAATGGCTCGGGATCACTGATTGCATTTAATCACTACACACCTTAATGATGATAAACTGGAACGAACAGACATTCGGAGTTGAGGATGAGGATGGGTTCCCTTTTGAGTCTGGTTCCTCTCGAGGTTTCTTCCTCATGCCATCTCAATTTATACATTCGTTATTACTGTTTTTATCTCTGTAAAGCTGCTTTGAGACAATGTCCATTGTTAAAAGCGCTTTACAAATAAAATTCAATTCAAGTGTTATTACAGGTACAGATGTAGATGAGGTGAGGAGGCCTGGGGTCAGCGTTCACATTCATCCCAAAGGTGTTCTATTGGTTTGGATCTCTATAGTATGAGCTCTTCCATTCCAACCATTGGAAAGCATAAGGGCAGGGGCACTTCAAGAAAATTTTATGCTACCACATTATGAAAGAAAAACTTATGGCTGGAAAAGTCATTTTTGTCTATATAGTGTATGTTATAACTTGCTTTATATAACTATAAGTAGCTCAATGGTTAAAATGTTGTTGCCAAAAAGAACCAGATACAGGCAGTAGGACAGTAGTGGCTCTGGATTAGCAGTGGACAGTAAGGAAGTAAATGTAATTCGTTACTGTACATAAGTAGCTTTTTCGCGTATCTGTACTTTACTGAACTATTTAAATTTGGGGAGATTTAAACTTTAACTTTACTACATTTCAAAGTCAAATCTTTTACTTTTTACTCCATTTTGCAAAATTTGTCATTTCTTTTTTAATTTATGAGGATAAAAATGTAACCGGTCAAACACGCAGCAAGTCACCAATCAGGATCGAGCACTCGCTCTGTTTTGATTGGCGCTCGGTGTATTTACTTATCACCAACATACAGTTCAGCATCAGGTCAACTGCAAGCAGAACATTTAGAGAGGAATAAAAGATTTTTATTAATTTTTTGGTGGCTGAAAAGAAGATTTTGGGCTCATGATCATTTTAATAGAAATCAATCAGTGACTCATTAATATCATTCTATTAATAGATCGGTGCGTTAAGAGTAACATTCGAGTCTTTTCACTCGAACTGAGTTTACGCAAAGAGTCTTGTGATATGATAAAAAGAAAATGATAGTAGGAACATTATAGCTGTTACAAATCGTAGAAATTTGGATTCTTATGTACATTTGAAGGCAAATACTTTGGCACTTTTACTCAAGTGAAAATATTTTCTTTTACTCAAGTACATGGTTTGTGTGCTTCATCCACCGCTGCTCTGGATAAGTACAAACGTAACCGACCCTCATGCCCTTGATAACAGCCATGATAATTCTTATTAACACTATCATTGTATTTACCAATTACTGCTGCTAATGCTGACTAATTTTGACTAATCACTATTCAATACCTTTAAAGAATCGAAATTGATTGAAGAAAAAAAATAAAAGGTTCGGCTAAGTGAGACGAAGACTTCTCCAGCACCTACCTAATGTATTTATCTCCGTTTCAGCACTCTGACAGGTGAATTAATGGAAGTCCTGGCCCGTTATCTGTCCTCGAATCTCCTCTTCATTACAAAATGAATGGATCAATTTGTCTAAAGCCGTGAACTTTCTATTGATTAAGATTCTTACTCCGACACGTGGGTAACGGTCTTATTAAATGTTTGATGGTATTTATCACCCCAGCTATGGCATTATAAATTGATGATGACATTGGAATTGGGAGGAGGCTGTTAAAAAAAAAATAGGGAGAAGAGAGAGGAGGAAGGATGAAATCAAACTGCGGCAAGACAGAATAATGTACCATTTCCGCACACGGGGCCTCATGTAAAATTCACACATTTAGAGCACCACACCAGCACCACACATTAACCGTACGGTGACATGTTATAGGAGACCTCTCGCTGTCAGGGAGGTGTATAAAATAAGAAATACACAGTGCTGATATGCGTTTAAGGCACAGGTGAACTGGGAGAAATGACTTAAAGGTCCATAAGATTTGCAGTAATTCTCCTTCCTGTCATCTCATTCCAATAAAAAATAGATGGATTCTTAAAAAAAAAAAAAAAAAAAATGAAACCGTTCACTTTGTCCTCAACATATAATAAACCCACAATTCCGGCATTCACACAGATTCAAATGAATGTGTTCCTAGCTGTATTAGGAAATATTATTAATACTTAAATATGACAAAGATGTTCCCACATGAAATATGCCCCCTAATCCTTTTTTTGTGTGTATTTTAAAGAACACGATGCATTTCATAAAAATCCCACGGATCAACAGAGAACGTTGCAGAGGTTAATCTAAATCAAGCATTAAATAATAATGAGAAGGCCCTTTTAAAGTGACATCATGAGCCTTACAATGAATCAGCATTAGCAGCTTATTTTATTATATACCTGATTTACATATCCTCTTTAAATAATAATAAAAAAAAAAGTCCTTCAGCAATTTATAAGGCTCATATCAATGTGACGGTTCAAAGGAAATAATCTTTTTCTTCCAGTACTTTTCACAGGAGAAGCAATTAATAGGAGGATTATTAACTTAAAACACCAAGGGAAATTTTTTTCAGCTATTAGCCGTTTAAAGGAGTTAAAGATTGAATTAAAGAAGAAAATTAAAAAGTGGTTGCATTAAATTTGTGGGGGGCATTTATTTTTGCTTGCAATTGTTCAATTCGAAATTCTCTATAGAAGGAAAAGGCAATGCAAAACTAATATGAAGATCTGACTGATCAGCTCGAATCTACGATTATATTCGATGGGCGTGGTGTCTTTCAGGATGACCCCCTGCCCATATTCAGAAATCACGTGATCACTAATGAGTATAAAAACATGCATTGTATGCTGTTGCCCTCACATGTACCCGATCTCAATCAAATCAAACGATTACATTTATGAAAAATTAATTAATATGTGGTTGCATTAAAATATGGGGGGGCATTTATTTTTGCTCGGAATGCTTCCAATCCACTCAAATCCTCTATAGGAGTAAAAGTGAAACAAAACTATCATAAATGTCTTAATCCGATCAACTCGAATCTACACTCCTATTCCCATTAAATAGAATTGTAGATTAGATACGATTATATTGGATGTCTAATCAAAGATTAGATTCGATGGGTGTGATCTTCCTGAAAAAGACCACGCCCATGAGATATAATTGTAGATTAGATAAGATTATATTGGATGGGTGTTCTCATCTTGAAAGAGACCACGCCCAAAATGAATGTATAATTATAGATTAGATCGATGGTTGTGATCACCCAGAAAGAATCCACGCCCATCTGATATAATCGTAGAATAGATTTCATGTTTTTTTTATGTGCGTTGTCATCTTAAAAGAGAGCACGCTCCACACTAATATAATTGTAGATCAGATTTGATTGTACCGGATGGGTGTGGCAATTCTGAAAGGGAACATGGCCATCTGGTATAATCGTAGATTAGATTCCTTTTTTTTTTTCATGGGCGTGGTCATCTTAAAAGAGATCTCGCTCCAAACGAATATAATCGTAGATTAGATTTGATTGTATTTGGATGGGCGTGGCCGTTCTGAAAGAGAACATGCCCATTTGTTATAATCGTAGATTGGATTTCTTTTGATAGGCGTGGTCAACTTAAATGACCCCACACTGCAAATGAATATAGTCATAGATTAGATTTGATTGTATTGGATGGGTGTGGTCATTCTAATACAGAACACGGCCATCGGATATATAATCGTAGATTAGATTTGATTGTATTGGATGGGCGTGGTCATTCTAATAGAGAATATATGCTGTTTTTCTGACTAGACGTGGTCCAATAGATTATCGAGACACTGTGTATTCTATTCCTTTAATGATAATGAGTCTGTGTTACATGGATTTAATGCAGAAATTGAGGTTTAAAGCCTATGTCTTGGTTACACACGATTCGAACCTTAAGCTTTACATTTGTTCTTGTTTGACTGCAGTTTGAGTGACAAGAACAAATGTTGCACAATGGATTTAATCGATATCACAATATTGGTTTATTAATAGTACAGTCCTAAAGGCAATGTGGACGTTTAAGCTTGGGGAATTTTTTTCCCATGTGGCCCGTTGACAGTCAGAATATACGAGCAAACCAAACAAAAAATGCTGGATTTTTATATATAAATGAGGTCGGGAAGCCATTTTGTTAAGCAGTTCTCCTCAAGAAACATCTGTCAGTCTCGACGGGTGTGAACGACATGCAGCTGATTTGCATAATCCTAAAAGAACACAAAAAAGTGCCAGAAAAAAGCAGATGTGTAATTTAATGTGTGTTTCCTTGTCTAAATATTGATATAACTTTTAGTCTCGAGTCACCGACTGTGATCGCAGTCCTTGGTGAGTATAAGTTATTATCAATTCCATGACTAAAATTTATCATAAGTGCAGCCCTCATTGACTAAAGCGTTTTTCCCCCAGACTCGAAGCCGTTTGAGCCCAGAGTTCATTATGACTTGCGAAGTGTGAACGCTGTTCAAAAAAACCATGATATAATCTGAATAGTGTGCGGTTTTTAGTGGCCCATGCCGAGCGTTGGACGATGACGATAGCGATATGACAAAATGATACTAAATATTTTAAGTCTCACACTGCAGGCAAACGTAGCAGCATATGCTCCGCCCTCCAACTGCAAACCGCCGCTCATCCGTGCGCCTGCTTCCACATACATGATGACGTATATATTAGGGGTATTAGGGGACAGTTTGGTACGTCCCTCGGTTTTCAAGTCACAATTCGGTTCAATTTCAGTACACATTGTCTGTTTGTTTTGATATACAAAATATAACATTGCTTGTGCTTGGCTCACATTGTCTGTTTTGTCTTGTATAGTCTGTTTAGTCTGTCAAGCTAAATTAGGGTTCCCTGGTGGTCTAGTGGTTAGGATGCGGCGCTCTCACCGCCGCGGCCTGGGTTCGCTTCCCGGTCAGGGAACCGACCCCAGCCATTAGGGTTGCACAAGCCAGTGCACTCTTAGTGCCGGTCCCAAGCCCGAATATGTGGCTCATGAATACGGATGATCCGCTGTGGAGACCCCTAATGGGAGAAACCGAAAGAAAGTTAGTCTGTCAAGCTAAATGTATAGTGTTATTTATGTCTGTACTTTGAGAGTCACTAACAGCTGGAACCAAATTCCTTGTGTGTGCCAACACACTTGCCCAATAAACCTGATTCAGATTTTATTTATTTTTTTATATAAATTAATGTTTGTGCACATGCCTGCTTGGTTTAAATTGAATATGATTCAATTGAACTGTGATTTGTTAAATTATTAACTAATTACAGTTACGCCATACTGATCAGCATTCTTTAAGACTCCCGTGTAGGCAAGGCCATTTCTCGATTTATTCAAGATAATACGAGCTCATCAGAAAATATCTCCATTGTAAGTCAGGGACTACTGGTATATGCAAATCTGTTCTCCGAAACCCCGCCCCCAGACGTGCACAGAACTGGTCTTGAGTGTGGATGCAAAAACCAGAAGCCTGTGAAAGTGTTATTCACACGTCCCTGGTCATACAAACCGCACTAGAACTGCTGCTACAAATGGCTTTTTAACCCTTGCAGTGAACACAGTTACCACCCACCAAAGATGGATTACTGTGCAAGTACATTTGTCATCACAGACTCGCCTCTTTCCAGTAGCAGGTTATTAAAAACATCTGGGCTACACGCGCTCCGCTTACTGTAACACTATGTAACCGTATAGGAAAGCCATTATCTGCACAATTACAACAAGGAGGTCACTGAAGCGTGGATTTATGGGACTGAAGGTTGGTCTAAATGTCAAAAGAGATGAAACGTGACAGTGTAGTTCGTACAAGAATTAACTTTGAATGCGTTTTATTCAGTACACCTCATTAGGATGAGTGCAAATAGGGGCAGAGCCGGCAAAGTGGGGCCGAGAGTAGTGATATCCTGGAAGCAGAATATATGGCATTTGTTTACTTTACAATAACGTACGGATGGTTTATTATATTGAATTTTTCCACAGGGAAAACATTTGTCTGTTGTTTTTTTTCCAAAAAAGAGCTTATCATCTAAAAGGGTTGCCACGTTGCGTATTTATGCTACAACGTGAGAGTACGTTCTGAATGTTATGAAGAGACTTGGGAGTGAATCTAAAGAAACGGTTTTGATTCCTGAAGCAATAAACAACAGCGTGAGATAAATATTCGGCTGCACATTCTCTAAATGTCATTCATAATGAGTTACAGATGGGTATTTTGATACTTCAGTATGCATTCACAGGAAATCAGACGTGTTATTGATACATGAGAATGCATTACATATTAGGGATGAGCATCTCCTTAACTGAGGCTGATGCAGTTCGCATCTTGATGCATAGCCTACGATACGATACATCGAAGATACGTATGAAGCAGCTATGCGATATCGATTCACTATTACGATATAGTGCTTTCAATTTTCAATTCGATTTAACGCGATGCGATTCAATCGGAAAAATACGATGCTATGCAATTCAGTATCGGACGATAGTTCACTTTTATTTCTTTGATCAGCAATTTACTTTAGTGCCTTCTGACTTCTAATGCATGACCCTTTTCTAGTGCAAAAAGAAAAAAGATTGAATAAAACCAGATGTTCTGTTCCTGTTGTGTCTGCAGGAAGTTACAGATCTACCTCTGCCATGTAAATCTGTATTCTATGCGAATCTCAGGACACGCCTCGGTCTCCGTAGCTTTGTGATGCGTCATATTCACGTAGCAGCAGCGGTGCTGAGAGAACATGCAGGAGAAACAGTTTAGCAAAGAGAAATCTTTTCCTGCCGTCTACAGAGACGGCAGGAAAAGGAGCAGTGTAGGAGAGTGGAGGTTCGGGTTGGTACTTTAAATGTTGGTACTATGACGGGTAAAGGGAGAGAGGTAGCTGATATGATGGAGAGGAGAAAGGTAGATATGCTGTGTGTTCAGGAGACCAAGTGGAAAGGGAGTAAGGCCAGGAACATTGGAGGTGTTTAAACTGTTTTATCATGGTGTGGATGGGAAGAGAAATGGTGTAGGGGTGATTCTGAAGGAAGAGTACAGTAAGAGTGTAGTGGAGGTGAAGAGAGTTTCTGATAGGGTGATGATCGTGAAGGTGGAAGTTGAAGGGATGATGATAAATGTCATCAGTGCCTATGCTCCACAAGTCGGCTGTGAGATGGAGGAGAAGGAAAGATTCTGGAGTGAATTAGATGAAGTGGTAGATGGTGTACCTAGGAAAGAACGATTGGTGATTGGGGCAGACTTTAATGGGCATGTAGGTGAAGGGAACAGAGGTGATGAGGAGGTGATTGGTAGGTATGGTTTTAAGGAGAGGAATGTGGAAGGGCAGATGGTGGTGGATTTTGCTAAAAGGATGGAAATGGCAGTGTTGAATACGTATTTTAAGAAGAAGGAGGATCATAGGGTGACGTATGAGAGTGGAGGAAGGTGCACACAGGTGGATTATGTTCTGTGTAGGAGATGCAACCTGAAGGAGATTGGAGACTGTAAAGTGTTGGCAGGGGACAGTGTAGCTAGACAGCATCGGATGGTGGTCTGTAGGATGGTTTTGGAGGCGAAGAAGAAGAGGAGGAAAGTAAGGATTGAAAGAAGAATAAGATGGTGGAAACTGAAGGAGGAAGAGTGTAGTGTGAGGTTCAGGGAAGAGGTCAGACAGGGGCTTGGTGGTGGTGAAGAGGTGCCGGATGATTGGGCAACTACTGCAGGAGTGATGAGGGAGGCAGCTAGAAAAGTACTTGGTGTGACATCTGGAAATAGAAAGCAAGACAAGGAGACGTGGTGGTGGAATGAGGAAGTGCAGGAGAGCATTAGGGGAAAGAGGTTGGCAAAACAGAAGTGGGATCGACAGAGTGATGAGAAAAGTAGGCAGGAGTACAAGGAGATGCGGCAGCAGGTAAAAAGGGATGTGGCGAAAGCCAAGGAAAAGGCATATGAGGAGCTGTATAAGAGGTTGGACACTAAGGAAGGAGAAAAGGATTTATACCGATTGGCCAGGCAGAGGGACCGAGCTGGGAAGGATGTACTGCAAGTTAGAGCAATAAAGGATGGAGAGGGAAATGTGTTGACTAGTGAGGAGAGTGTGTTGAGAAGATGGAGGGAGTATTTTGAGCAGCTGATGAATGAGGAAAATCAGAGTGAGTGAAGGTTGGAGGATGTGGAGTTGGTGAAGCAGGATGTAGATAGGATTAGTAAGGAGGAAGTGAGAGCAGCGATTAAGAGGATGAAGAATGGAAAGTCGGTTGGACCAGATGACATACCGGTAGAAGCGTGGAGATGTTTAGGAGAGATGGCAGTGGAGTTTTTAACCAGATTGTTTAACAAGATTCTGGAAGGTGAGAGGATGCCTGAGGAATGGAGAAGGAGTGTGCTGGTTCCGATCTTTAAGCATAAGGGAGATGTGCAGACCTGCAGTAACTACAGGGGAATTAAGTTGATCAGTCACACCATGAAGTTATGGGAAAGAGTAGTGGAAGCCAGGCTGAGAGAAGAGGTGACCATCTGTGAGCAACAGTATGGTTTCATGCCGAGGAAGAGCACCACAGATGCCTTATTTGCTTTGAGGATGTTGATGGAGAAGTATAGAGAAGGACAGAAGGAATTGCATTGTGTATTTGTGGATTTAGAGAAAGCGTACGACAGGGTGCCGAGAGAGGAGTTGTGGTATTGTATGAGGAAGTCAGGTGTGTCAGAGAAGTATGTGAGGGTGGTGCAGGACATGTATGAGGACAGTGTGACGGCAGTGAAGTGTGCAGTAGGTACGACAGACTGGTTTAGGGTGAAGGTTGGACTGCATCAAGGATCGGCCCTGAGCCCTTTCCTGTTTGCAGTGGTGATGGACAGGTTGACGGACGAGGTCAGACAGGAGTCTCCCTGGACTATGATGTTTGCAGATGATATTGTGATTTGTGGTGAGAGTAGAGAGCAGGTTGAGAAGAGCCTGGAGAGGTGGAGATATGCGCTGGAGAGAAGGGGAATGAGAGTCAGTAGGAGTAAGACAGAGTACATGTGTGTGAATGAGAGGGAGGGCAGTGGAGTGATGCGGTTGCAGGGAGAAGAGGTGGAGAAGGTGGAGGAGTTCAGGTACCTGGGGTCAACAGTGCAAAGTAATGGGGAGTGTGCTAGAGAAGTAAAGAAAAGAGTGCAGGCAGGGTGGAGTGGGTGGAGAAGAGTGACAGGAGTGATTTGTGATATTAGGGTATCTGCAAGAATGAAAGGGAAAGTTTATAGGACTGTGGTGAGACCTGCGATGTTGTATGGATTAGAGACAGTGGCATTGAGTAGAAGACAGGAGGTGGAGCTGGAGGTAGCTGAGCTGAAGATGTTAAGGTTTTCGTTGGGAGTGACGAGGATGGACAAGATTAGAAATGAGTTTATTAGAGGGACAGCACATGTAGGATGTTTTGGTGACAAGGTGAGGGAGGCGAGATTGAGATGGTTTGGACATGTGCAGAGGAGGGACATGAATTATATTGGTAGAAGAATGCTGAGGATGGAGCCACCAGGTAGGAGGAAAAGAGGAAGGCCAAGGAGGAGGTTCATGGATGTGGTGAGGGAAGACATGCAGGTAGTTGGTGTGAAAGAGGCAGATGTAGAGGACAGGGTGGTATGGAGACGGATGATCCGCTGTGGCGACCCCTAATGGGAGCAGCCGAAAGAAGAAGAAGAAGATATATGTATTCAGCGATTTTATCACTGGGAAGAATTGCTGTGAGGCAGGAGACGGCATGAAGCCTAAAATCCCCTTTATCCGTGATAAAATCACTGTACGCCAAATATTTCATTGGCTTGTTGCTTTTAGTCTGTTACCAGTATGCTTTGGTTGCTAAGCAGCATACCAGGCGCAAATTAGGGCAATTCACGGATGGGGAAGAAATGGCGCATGTTGGTTTAAAGTAAATTTAATGTTAATTTCATAATGTGAACAAATTCGTCTCCGGTTATGCGCAGCAGCTTCCTGAATCAATAACGTTCCACAATGAACTATCCGGCATGTCGTTATCAACAGGAAAAGCTGTAAAAAAAAAAAAAATGAACACGACCAGCTTCCTGTAGAGAATAAGCATCTTAATCGAGTTAATCCAGTTCTTTCCTTTCAATCCAGTTCTTTTGGCAGAAACTGTAGCACAGATAAACGTGATACGCAGCCATTCTTGTTTTCTAGATTACAAGTAGCGTAGTTTATGAAACACAGAATTCAAAACAAATAAATAAAAACACTAGTCATTAGTTTCATAGTTTTATGAACACCTCAGGCGTTCATATGGAATTCAATTGCTGTTAGAAATTGTACTGCGACTCTAAACGGAGCCCAATAAAAGTTCAGAACTATGTTCTTTAATGGGTATCTCACATCAAATACAGAGGAAATACACATGAAAGGCGCACGACCAACCATGACCAGCGATCAAAACAAACATTAAAAGAACGTTTCAAAGTTAAACATCTCCTTTATTAAAAAAAAAAAAAAAAAAAAAAAAAAAAAAGAGAACAGTGAACTCTACAGCCGAGCATGTTCCTTCATCCTCTGGGATGGACTTGTGTGTATAGCGGGTAGGTAGCTGGAAATCCAGAGCGCCTTGGTAAGCACATAAATCTGCCTCGTGCCCTGCAGGTGGAAACTACACTAATTGACTGCTGACGGATTAGAGGTCAGGGCCCTGCTAATATTAGCATTAAAAAAGCAGATCCTTTTGGAAACGAAAGCAATCAGCCTGCTCAAGGGGGTAATAAGATCCGCTATATTAATAACCTTGTGACCGGGTCGTATTAACCCCCAACGTCTGTACATACACGAGTAAAAAAGATATTACAAACAAACAGTTACGCTGAGGCAAAACTAAAGAAACAACCTATTAGCAAAGACAAACGTCGGATCATGTTTGCTGAAATGGAGACAGAGGAGGATGGGGGTCGATTCTCAGACAGTCAGCGCTTAGTTTTTCAGGAAAAATGTGCCTCCTTGACCAAAGAGCTTTTTTTTTTTTTTTTTTTTGCAGAATCAGAACCTTCAAAATTCAGAAGCCCCTGCTAAGGTCATACCCAGGAGAGTGAGATTAACACAAAGCACTCTTTACCTCTCATGGGCACCATAGCCCTGATTCTTTCTCTCTTTAAAAAAAAAAAAAAAGGACAAAATGCCACAACCCTAAATAAAGATGCCTTCAAGGTCTCCATTTCTTTTTGAGGTGACTTCAGCCTTTTTGTGCGTAAAAAAAAAAAAAAAAAAAACGAGATGAAAGAAAAAGGCGAGTCACCGATAAGAGTGTCGCTTTAAAAAGAACATGTTCAGACCCTGAACAGCCAGCCATTAGTCACACCATTGCCTTATTTCCATATTGCTTTCGTTTGGTTTTCTTGCACCCCACCTTCCCGGCCCATGTTCTTTTTTTAACGTTTTATTCGTGTGCACAAAGCCGCCACATAATGCGTGCTCGAACAAACGCCGTTAATGATATTCACACCTACGAGGGGACAAAAAAAACAAGGTCTTCATCGCTCTTTGTCTGTCAGCGACAGGACTCGCACAGAGTCATCTGCTTACTCGAAGTGCACATTTTCATCTGGAGTGTTTCCTCCCTGATTAGTCTCTCCGTCTGCCTGCAGTCTACTTATAATAAGTACGCATAGCTGGAGCCTCTATCGCAGCAGGACAGTGGCAAAGCTGGAAACAGTTAACGTAATGTCAAACGAGCTTAAAGCTTAAACGATGGATGAAACGTTTGATTTCGGGGGGAAAAAAAAATCAAAGCAAGTCTAGTCGAACTTGTTAGAGCAAACGTTTTATTCCTCTTATTCCACAGCTAAACTATTTAATAATTACATTTTTGATAGTGATTTTTTTCACAATAGACATTACAGAATAGAAGAATTATAGAACAAAACTTTAAATATAAGTGAATATATGTAGCAAGAAAAATTTCCCTTATATGGTACTATATGAGGAAGAACATAAAGAGGAACCAGACATCATTTTACTGGCACCAAGAATGTGATTATAAACCATAAAACCCTTACAAACACTGGTGCGTGAGAAATATCATGAGCACCGGAGTGTGTGATTATGAGTAATGTCCTTCCTACAACCTTCTACAGTCAGTTGGAGCTGCTGAGCTCCGTGAATTAGCTCAACATCTAAGATTATTATAGATTTAACACCCACTCCTCCATGCCAGATGTTCCATTATGGAGAAACAGCATATGCCGAGTATTGAGGTTGTTTATCCTCACATGTTTATCCAATGTCCGAATTCTTTATGAAGTGGGATCCAACTGGCGCTGGAACATCTCTCAATTTCACATCAAGCTTTTATCATTTGTGAAACAATTATCATCATGGAAAATTCAACCCTTCCTGACTTCACAACTGATATCTGTTGTTCTGTCGAAGGCAACATGTTGCCAGATCTTGGATTTTGGGTAGAATGGACAAGATGTGATACAGATCAATGACTAGGAACCAATTCCACTAAAACCTAGTGTCATCATACTACTATAATAATTCCCTCGCACCGAGCTGGGGATCAAGCTCACTTCTTTCTTGCACTGTGCGAAAATATTATTGAAAATTCAAAGCACAACTTAGAATATTGGCATCCAGGGAGGCTGCTGATCAATAAGAGGACTAGCGGACAAAAAAAACTGCACTCAGAGGTGTCCTACTCGTCCCCTCTCGCAGTGTTCAGATGTAATATACAGCTGTTCTCCGGGCCACACCGAGACACTTAATCGAAGGTCCGCGAGGCATGAGAAAGACAAACAGACAAAAGGAGGAGGACTTGTTTTGGGAAGACGAGTCCCTCATGTTCTCATCCACCGCTGGACAGGAGGCCCGCTGGCACTGGTCATCATTAAGGCGCTTAATAGAGTGTGGCAGCAGGCACGGAGACAGAAGGTCACCTTCAGGGACGGAGTACTTCATCAGAGCCAAAGTGAAACACGGCCAAACACACTCGCTCCCTCGCACAAAAGATGGATGCCCGCCGCTAACCGGGTGGAACGCCACGGCCCGACCTCTTGCCCGTACAGCGGCCATAAAATGCCAAGCCGCTTATCGACTGGACCTTGGAAAATTCTATAGGCCAATATAAATCCGGATCGACTCCGTGCCCGTAGCGAGAGCGCCGCTCGTCATCGGGTTATCGAGGTGTTTCATTTACAAAGTTTTCCTTTTTAATCTTATCGATGGCTCGTTTGTCTTTCATGCCCTCGAGATGAAAAGCAGTCCTATTTGGGAAGCATTGATTGGGCCTCGTGACAGGGCCGAGAGTGCAAAAAAATGATGCACTTCAAAAGAAGTATTTATAGCTGAGCTCCAGAGGGGGTCTTAGTCTATTTAACTTGTAAAATTATTTTATGAGTAATGAAAGGTCATTTCGGAGCAAAATACTTAGTGAGAGATGAACAAATGAATTATTCACAAAACGAGCGGAGAACGTTAACTCTTGGATCGCAGAGCTTTTTTTTTTTTTTTTTTCGCATGCACATACAGACGGAAAATGAATCAATAGTTTTATGTGCTGAAAAACGACAATGATTTCATTCATTAGAACTTGCATGGCTTAAGTTGAAAGCCTTGTCGTTATTGGAAACGAAGCAACTTCAGGAGGTTAATTTTCCCTACAAAGTTAGCAATTTGAGCGTGAACGTGTGTCCACCCACGCCCAAATGGACGCTCGCTGTTTGTTTCAGACATTTGGCTTGCACCATTGAGGCTCATACTGAAAGCCACAGCGACTCAGGTTAGACAGCTGCAGCTGAATACCATTAACCTTTCAACTGCAGTGGCAGTTTTTATACGAAGGTAAAAATTCTGTTTGCATAAAAACAAATCTGCATGCTTCGTGTTTACATTGTGCAGTATCACATCATTATTTTATACAGACGATCCATTTGCACAAACCTGTAATTTACCGTACATTGTCTACAGTGTCTACTGTTTCAGACGGTCACTGTGTTTACCGTCTCCTTCTCTTATGTTGTCCTTTTTTGCAGTAATAGTTGTGCTCTGTATGTTGTTAGTTTAGAGCAGGGTTGAAGACCCCATTTTTCCGGTCGAGGACCCCTTAGGCGATGTGGCAGGGACACCATGATACAAAACGTGTCAAACACAGCCAGTGATATTAATAGAAACCAAACATTTTACGCTAGTAATATTACGTTAAGACAATTAGAACTATGTTGTTGTTGTACCTGCATAATTTCATGCATTTTCAAATCTTTCCGATAGATTTATGCATCCTAAGAACATATAATTGCAATTAAAATGTATTATATCTTTTATTTTAATTGCAGTTTCATACGTTTTCCTTTTAGTATCAGGACTATTATACATTTACATGAACCCTAGATTTAAGTTTAATAGAACTTTAATGTAATAATTATATCTGTAACATTTAATACTTTATCTTTGATGTTTTTTACCCATTTTATATTTTTTTTTAACAAAAACTAATTAACTTAATTAACGGACCCCCTGCAGTACTGCCCCTAGGGGTCACGGACCCCTGCTAGAAAATGCATGGTTTAGACGTTTTGTGATCTTTTTTTTTTTTTTGTTAAATGATGTTGTCAGAAGGTTGTTTCGTTTCACTGTGAATTTCACTGCATATAGTTGAAATGACAGTAAAACCCACTTGGTTCATTATTTAATGACATCATCACAAGCTAACATTTCTTTCCACTATTACCACAGAGATTTGATGGCAAAAGTTTTATTTACTAAGAACAAGACTTTATGCTTTTTATCCATTTACAGCTACATTTAATGTCATGGAATGTCTGAAGTTACACACAGTATTATAGTATAACAGCTAGAAACAGTTGTGCCCAAGACTCGTTTTCTTCTTTCTCAATTTAATCAGACAAAATAACAGCGTTTTTGTTTTATTAATTAAATGGAGGGATTCTTTGTCCTGAAGATTTTCTCAAGTGGGAAAAACTTTATAGGTTTATATACAGAAAATGTCCATCTCAGTGATTGTTTTTTTTTTTTTGTCTATTTAAGGGAGTGTCTTTTATACAGGCCCGGGTGCATGCTGTAATCTTCTGAGAACGAATGCGTTCATATAAAACCAACCTTTACAGCTGAGTCTTCTGTCGAAGCTGCTGCAATAAAAAAACACATTCTAACCAACAGCACTGTGGTGCAAAGGCACAACAAGATGGCGGTGTCACTGTGGAAATGACTATGCAGACGTCTAACCGCACACGGGCAAACTTTTAATTCATCCTTATTCATTTCATCTTTATTTATTCAGAAGGTGTTCGCCTTGTAATTGTAACTGGCGTTTATAATTGGACTGGAGAACGGTGTGTTGCTTCAAACTCATTTTCATCTCCCTGTTTCAGGAAGCGATTCCCTGAAGACATGCTTTATAATTATGCATGTCTTTCTTGCTTCAATGCTTTCTCGACCATGTCCAGGATTTATTAAAACCCCCGTTCATGGACCAAGACAGCTTGTAGACGGTTCGAATTGCTGCGACTTCCTTTCGTCCTGAACCACGACGTCAGAGTGCGATCCAAATCCTGTCTTTCCCTTTAGCCACGTTTTATCCGTGTATTTATAACAATGTAATCTTGGGGTGATCGTTTAAACGTCTGAGCCTTTTATTTGCATTTCCCTGGTTCCTTTAGTTCCTCTTTTGATTTGCCAGAATTAAAAACCTCACCATGTGTTTCTTGTCCCATCCCTAAAAGATTACAAGTTGTTTTTTTTTTTGTTTTGTTTTTTCTCAATTTTCAAGCCATTGCCTTCGGCTTTTGTGCGATCCCGAGTACCATGATCCGACTTTAATCTGGGTCTGGACACAGGTGTGCTGCCTAATGAGTAACAGCAAAGAGGGAATAAGCTCCCGAATGCCGAAAAGTGAAAGAATTGGACTCAAGGTCGGTGTACGGAAAGATTGATTGGATGCAGGAGAAGCATCTGGCAAAAAAAAGGAAGCGAGGAAGGTGACTAGGGGGAATCACCAGGTGGCTTCGATGAATTATAGTCACTTTGCTTTAGCGCCTCAGCCATCTCAAAACCTAGTAAAAGACGCTATTCTGGAGTGGCGCTGTCAAGATGCCGGGGTAACACATTCGAGTGATAGCTCTGTTAGCAAACAGTAAAATAAAAAATAAAAAAAACACTTAGACCTCTTTAGATCTGGGCCTCTTTTGCAATATGTCGAATGCATAAATAAGCGACATATTTACCGTAAACAACTCAATTGAAAGTAAAGCTATATGTGCACATATCAACGTAAGTACAGATTTCAATTCAATTCAGACTGCCGAACAGAAACTGTGCAGGTGAGGTGGAGAACAAACGCATGCATCAGTTACTTGTGATTCTGAATAGAATCACAGACCATAATCACAGATATTATGCATCTCAAGTAGCAATTTGTGGATAAAATGAATATATATATATATCATCCAACACAATTTATAATCTATACAAATAAAATAAACTACATCCTGTGCATTTCATAACAAATACAAAACGCTATATTGAGTGTTAATCGCATACAATATTGTTATAAAAAAAGGAATAATGCACAAATTTGTATGCACTGGATCAAGTGCTATTTGGTCTGAATATTAATGAAGCCATACTGCATTGACAAAACGACAAGAGGCGGAAGTGATGAAGATCGAGAGGGTTTGATCACGTGTAAAGGAGGGACACGGGGTATATCGGGTATACACGGGGTAGAAGAAGGCCTAGAATGGAGCCTCCAGGCAGGACGAAAAGAGGAAGGCGAAAGCCATGTCCGCACTGATCCTTTGTTTTTTTTTCGTTTGAAAAGGCATATTTTTCTTCCGTCTTCCTTCCGTCACACTGTTACAAAAAAATAGCCTGTTGGAAAGTCAAATTTTAGTCATGTGACTGTGTTATTCCTCTACACCACCGCAAAGATTTAAAAAGACGGAAAAGTGAATAAACGACGGGCAGAAATGACGCAGCGTCTTTTTTTTTACTCAGTGCACGTGTGTTTTCAGACGTTTCTGTTTTGTGGAACGAAAGCGTTTTTTTTGGACGAAGGCACCGTTTTCAGATTTTGTTTGGATCGGTGTAGACGTAGTCCAAGGAGGAGGTTTATGGATGTGGTGAGGGAAGACATGCAGGTGGTTAGGTTGAAAGAGACAGATGTAGAGGACAGGGGGGTATGGAGACGAATGATCCGATGTGGTGACCCCTAACAAGAGCAGCCAAAAAAGGAGAATAATAAAAAAAAAAAAGCCATATTGTTCAACTAAACCAAATTTGCCACATACGGTAAAGCCGGATTTATACTAAACTCCTATTGGCTTCTTTTCAATCCTTTTAATTTGATTATGAATTTAAGCTTTTATGCTTTAATTATTTAAGCTTTTATGTTTAAAAACAATGTTCTTGATGATATTCAGAAATCCCTTTTACTCAAAATCGGAAAAACTAGAAACCTAAACTCCACCCGGGTCATTTGTAATAATATAAAGTAATATTAAATGTATGTACGATCGATGCAAGATATTTAAATTCGCTTCATTAACATATTTGTCCGGCAGAAATGGATAAATCGTGAGTTTCGCCATTCCTGTCGTCGCTCTATGCTCTTTGCTGTAAGCCCTTATATCCATGTGCACACTCACTCATGCAGTGACCTATAGGACCTGACAGAAATGTGCATGAATATTCCTAATGTATTAATTAACATCTAAATTTGGCGGCACCGATTTTAATTACAGAGCCGCGTGAAATATAGGCCTATTACCTAGAGCTCTAATTCGGTATGAAGATGATGGATCGTGTCAAATCTAAGCTGGTTATCTGTGGCACTTGTGCAGCGCTTCTGATTGTGCTTCATACACAGCTTCCAAGCTCAAGGAGCCTGAGGGTCATGAGCACCTGCGAAAAACCTTCACGGGCGACTTTTCACCGGTGCACGACGGCTTTAATACGAAGGATCTTTCTTTGCCAGACACCCACACGTTTCGCACCGTTCTGCTAATCAGACATGGGTTTGAGAGAGAGAGCTCTTTAAGTGGACTCGGCTAATGAAGCTCTATTACAGCTGTGCACATTTACATCCCCAGCATGTTTCCGCGCTGGCGATAAGTCCGTAATCAGAGTCAATCTCGGAGCGTCGGATGCATTTATACAAACACAAACATATTTATTGTGGAGGGTTTTTGCTGTTGTGCTGCGGATTTCGGGAAATGAACTCCCGGATGCTGACACTAGGAGCTGACTAGCATTTTAAATTTCCCATTATGTATGTATGCATGCATCCATCCAGCCATCCATCCATCCATCCATCCATCCATCCATCTATCTATCATTCGATTATATTAACATTAAAACATATTTCTTTCTTTTCTTTCTTTCTTTCTTTCGGCTTCTCCCATTAGGGGGCGCCACAGCGGATCCTCCGCATGTATGATTTGGCACATGTTTTTACGCTGGATGCCCTTCCTAACGCAACCCTCCCCATTTATCCGGGCTTGGGACCGGCACTGAAAGTGGCTGGGGTTGGTTCCCTGACCGGGGATCGAACCCGGGCCGCAGTGGTGAGAGCGCCGCATCCTAACCACTAGACCACCAGGGAACCTAACAACATTAAAACATATTACACATACAAATTACTGGATCAGAACCTGTTTAAAAGCATGAAGTTCCCAGCAGGATTAAGCTCGTTTTTTTTTTCCCCCTTCGCTTGACCATACATGCTTTTTGAACATCTCTATTTGCTGTTGTTCCCCTTTTGAGTCAGGTTCCTCTCAAGGTTTCTTCCTCATAACATCTAAGGGAGTTTTTCCTTGCCACAGTCGCCATGGCTGCTCATCAGGGATAAATACACACCGTTCACCTTGACTGTTAAATTCTGTAAAGCTGCTTTGACACAATGTCTGTTGTGAAAATCCTCATAGAAATAAACTTGACTTGACTTGACTTGTAATATCGCCACTCTTCTGGGAAGATGTTCCACTAGATTCTATAAAGATTTGTGCTCATTCATAAACAAGGGTGTTAGTAAAGTCAGGTACTGGTGTAGGTGAGGTGAGGAGGCCTGGGGTGCAGTCAGCGTTTACATTACATACATATGTAAAGCATATCTCCATGGAGCAGGCTTTGTGCACGTTGTGTATTGATGTGCTGGAACAGGTTTGGGCCTCCTAGTTCAAGCAAAAAGGGAATATTTCATCCTATGACGTCCAGAGATGTCCGGAGATACAATTGCGTGTTTACAAATTTGTGGTACCAGTTTAAGGAAGAACCACATATGACTGAAAATGTCAGCTGTCCCCGTCAATATTTTAGAGATGATAAGATTCAGCGATTTGCATAAAAGTTATCGATGTGTGCATTTGCTTGGGTAAAAGAACTATTTATTTATATATAATTATTAGTAGAGGCGCTTTTACTTTTATTGTTTAGGAAGTGACCAATCATTTGTGACTGATATTTTCTACGTAGATTGTGAATATGACGTATCACAACGCTACGGAAACCTGAGGCGGAGGCGTGTCCTGAGACTCACATTAAATACAGATTAACATGGCAGAGGTAGAGCTGCGTCTTCCTGTAGACAGAACGGGAACAAGAACATCTGGTTTTATTGAATTCTTTTTTCCTTTTTTTTTTTGCACTACAAAAGTCTGTTTGTGAAAGAGCCATAAGTTAGTAGTCAGAAGGCATCATCTGTACCATGTTGAATTGCACAGCATCATGTTTTTTCCATCTAATGATCTCGCATCTTGATCGTATCGTACCGTCGGCTATGCATCGAGACGCGAATCGCATCTGCCTCGGTTATGGAGATGCACATCGCTAATATATAGTGTATCAGTTCCATCAAACTCAGTGTTAAGGGTTTGCTTTATGTGATTCCATATGAATAAAACACTCCAGTGCACGTCAGACTGCAGCTCAGAAATGAAAAAAAAAGGATAAAATGCGTGAAGTATGAAAGGACGCTGATATACAAACTGAACACGCAATACAAATCGCATCAGAGCTCGGACTATTTTTAGACTTTACACAGTGGCGAATAAATTCCACCGAGGATGAAAGTGAACAAAATCCAGTTTATACCAACTTGCGTGTGTGTGTGTGTGTGTGTGTGTGTGTGTGTATATGTGTGTGTGTGTGTGTGTGTGTGTGTGTGTGAGACACCATGCGGCTCGCGTTTGCGCGACCGTGGGAGGACAATCTGCTTCTAAAATCAACTGAGAAAAGTCCACAAAAAGCTGAGCAGCGGCGATAACGAACACATTTCTGCTTCACACTTCTAAAGCACATGAAAGGATCGTAAGCATTAATAAAAGAAAAGAAAAAAAAAAAGCCACACTCAAAGGTTAAAGTAAAGGGATTAAACAGAAAATAGGAAAAAGGTATGACAGACGAATCAAAAGGCGGACCAGAAAAAAAGGAAATCTTTACCCTGATAAACAAAGACAGCTAATTATAAAGTCCCAATAGGTATCATAGGTGTGAAAGTGTAGAGGAACCAACGCGTTGTCTTCAGAGAGATTTCTGGCGCATTCGTTAAGAACATTGCAGCTTCACACTTTTTTACACAATGCAGTGTATCTGCCACGGTACATTACACCATGGAAGCAACGGACCACTGGATGCCAGCAGACGTGGAATAAACAGGATTTTTCTGATGCTGGTTTCAGCCAGAACTCCTGCAGGATTGCTTCATGTATTTATCTAGTGCAGAATCGGCATCAAACTTTTTCTATACGTTTTAAAGAGCAATTTAATGAGCCATGTTTTATTTTATGAAGAAAAGAAAAGAGAAGAAAAGAAAAGAAAAAGAAAAAGAAAAAGAAAAAGAAAAAGAAAAAGAAAAGAAATACAGTAGGAAAAATGCTGGATGGGGTTCTTTTGGTGACATGTTCCTCATGAAGTCTCAGGGAGTTTTCTGCTTGATACTGTCACCTCTGGTTTGACCATAAGCATTCCAAAGGATCTTTGTGATTTCTATACTTTTAACTCGCCTTCAGGACACTGTGATGACCCACTTTTAGAAACTTACACCTAGAAATAATAATAATAATAATAATAATAATAATAATAATAATAATAATAATGATAATAATAATAATAATAATAATAATAATGATAATAATAATAATTATTATTATCATTATTATTATTAATTGTTATTATTTTTTATTATTAATTATAAATTATTATTTTCATTAATAATGTTAATCATAATAATAATAGTAATAATAAGTATTATTATTACTATCATTATTATTGTTGTTAATAATAGAATTAATAATAATTGTTATTTTTATTATTTTAGGCATTATCTGTCAGGGATCCACCTGCCACGCCCCCCTTTTGTGGCGCTCATGCCTATGCTCTCCCTGGAAAATGTTCTGAAGGCATCTATATTTAGCATATATATATATATAATCTCTGTAAGGCATGGCACCTATACAGTATATGTATATAGGTGCGAGACCTTCACGTACCTCTAACCTTACCCTTGTGTTCAAAGAAAATGCTAAAACTAAGCAAAAGCAGTTAAACGACAAACAAATTTACAAAACAATTTTCCCTCTGATAGAATTTTGGCTCAGCAATTTAATCAAGAACCATCATACTGCCCAATAATACACAAAACTACAAACAACATCAATTAATAGTCAAGTTACAGTATATGGATAAAAGTATAGTCACACCAGACTTTTCCAACAACATGAAGCTTTTCCTCAAACTTCTACCACAAAGGTGGAGGCACACAATTATGAAGGAAGCACAATTTTTTCCCTTCCCAAAACTTTTTTTCAGCATGGAAGTGTCAAATGAAGATATGCTTCACATGGATTTGGAGTGGAAGATCTCCTTCTATCGAGCTATAAACAGCTTTGGTATGAATGTGAACACTGACTGCACCTCAGGCCTCCTCACCTCCTCACCTACATCAGCACTTGACTTTATTAACACCTTTGAGGTTGAATGAGCTCAAATCTTTACAACATTTACTGAAACATCTTCCTGGAAGAGTAGCGGTTACTATAAAAGCAAATGGGAACTAAAGGTGAAAGGGGATGTTCACCTATGAATTTTAGAGTCAGGTGTCCACAAACCTTTGTCCATGTTTGTCCTTTTCTGGTTGTTTTTTTCTTCTCTGAGAGTCCCATCAGTTACACCACACCTTGCCTTTGCTAATCATTATTTAAATTCTGACACACTAAAAGAACAAGGTTCCACAAAACTGACGACATCGATGCACATCTTGGGCTGAAGAGTATTTATCTTTCCTGACATTTCAAAGAGCTCTAGTTTGTTTGCACCAATCTTGCTGTAATAAGGTGCAAAAAGATTTAGACGGGAGCATGCAGGCATGATGCATAGGTAAACAGTTCGCTTGCGAAACCACATCTCCTGACAATTTCCACTTTCCTTTGGGAGGAGTGTAATTATGCTAAGTGGTCCGAGCTGATTTGTTTATAACGTGCGTGCTATAAAATATGCTGGGACGCGGGAGTTGAGGATCCAGCAAGCAGTTTCTGGCACATGGTTTTATTTACAATGCACTACATGCCCTTGTGTAAGTTTGGTGTCTTTCTGAGTCTTTGTTTAATTTTCCTAAATAAGTGGTTTTATTAGGCTTGGGAGGGGGGGGGTGTTAGGGGTTCTGGCACATGTGGTACAGTATGGATTCCAAATGCCATGTTGGTCATTTCAGAAAGAGAAAACATTGATTCCAATAGTGCCATATTAATAAAAACATTATGACACAAACATATTAAAGTCTGAGTTATATTATGGCACCCCACAGGGAGGTAGTAGCTCAGTGGTTGAGGCTCTGGATTACTGAACGGAAGGTCGGGGGTTCAAGCCCCTTGTATTGCCAAGCTGCCACTCTTGGGGCCCTCAACCTCCTCCAGGGGCGCTGTACCATGGCGGACCCTGCGCTCTGGAACCTGCTTCCTACATCTATTTTATGGTAAAATGGCAGCTGCAAATTGATGCAGCAACACTTGTGTTCCTGATCTAGAAGACCCAAACCCTGTTCTAGCATGACAATTCCTCTGCGCATTCTCAAAACCAGCTCTATGAAGGAAGCGGTAGCTTAGCAGTTCATGCATTGGTCTTTGGATCAGAAGGTCATGAGTTTAAATCCCCCACCAAGCTCCCTGAGCAAGGCTTCAAAGCCACTCAACTGCTCAGATTCAGTAATTCAATCCGGATCAAAACATCTGCCAAATTCCATAAATTTTAATGTAGGATATGCTTTACACGGGTTGGAGAGAAAGATCTTCTTCTATAGAGCTCTAAACCCTATTGAACACAATTATACACACTAATTATAACAATTTATTTAATTTAAATCTTTACATTTCTCCTAACACACATTCACATTTAGATCAGTCATTAAATGTGGATATTGTTGGTTCTTGTGGTTTTTAGAGCATATAGTAAGTGGAAATGCATCTTTTTGCTCAAACAAATGTAATTCTGGCCAAATTCCATACATTTTCAAATTCCATGGGTTGAAGTGGAAGATCTCCTTGACTTTACTAAGTGTAGCTGAATGAATCTCCACAAACACTCCAAAAATTTAGTGGAAGATCTTCCCAGAAATGTGGGAGTTGTTGGAGCAAATGGGACTCCATGTGGAATGGAAAACATCTGTTTCACAACTTCCTGTGAATGAGCTGGTATAAAAAAAATGTATCAACATCTTCTGGTCAATCCCATTCAAAAATTCAACAGTGCAATGGAAAATAGGAATGAGTAAAAAAAAAAAAAAAAAAAACGAATCTTGGTTCTGCACAGACTAACAGTTCCAGTTCCTACCATCTGGAAGATTTTCATTATCACTCTGATATAACATATGGTACACAATCTTTTACATGGACGCTGCCAGGTTTATGTTTGTTTATTAAATTTCATTTCCGAATGGTTTAAAATAAATCAGTGTGAATGATAAACAGCGCGATGAGTAAAGTCTGCACCAGTAAACAAAGTGGGCAAGAAAAAAGAAAATGGAATAATGGAGGAAAGGAAGGAAGGAAAGTAGGAGGGAAAGAAAGAAAGAAAGAAAGAAAGAAAGAAAGAAAGAAAGAAAGAAAGAAAGAAAGAAACAAATAGAAAATTGAAAAGAATGAATGAAGGATAAAATAAAGAAAAAAACAAAGTGGGCAAAAATAAAAGATGGAAGGAAGGAAGGAAGGAAGGAAGGAAGGAAGGAAGGAAGGAAGGAAACATAATGAATAAAATAAAAAAGAAAGCAAGTAGGTCAGAAAAAAAAGAAAGGGAAGAAGCAAGTAATGACAAATAATGAAAGAAAAAAAAAAAGAAAGGAAGAAAGATTTTGGCTAATTTGGGGGAAAGTCTCAAGTTCAAACACGCTCAGAAGGACGTGTGCGACGTGAATGATGTCGAGCTCAAAACCTGACAAGGAGACAAACGGTGAACGTGTCTGAGACGTCCAGCAAGAACGTAGCGCTCAGAGAGTAGAAATGAATGGAAACGTCAAAATGATTTTGAATTACCTCTGACGAGCGAGAGGACGGTTTCACCTTAAACATTCGAAGCCTCTTAATGGGCAATTCGGTGAAAAACCAGAAAGTCGCTACATTTGTTTCGTCTCGCCCTAAAAAATTCCAGGCTTTTGTTGGAAATATGCTGGAGATGAGAATTAATATCGCGTTGATGGTCAGAGCCGGCGAGGAAGTCGCCTTCTTCTTGGAAACCGAACCCCTAATGGTTCCCGTAATAAACGTGGCCGGGCGGCGTTCTGAATACGTGAGCAGCTTATATTTTGTGCTCGCGTGTGAAATTGGGAGTCAATCAGTGGTGTGGAGGCCTGGAGAGGTTCTCGTTAGCGATGACCTTGGACAGATAACAACTGAACTTGCCTGGGTGCTGGAACCGAGGCCGTGATTAAAGAATTAAGGAGCGCGATATAAACACATCGGATTCGTGCTAAACACAATCGTTCACACTGCCCCTTAGGGAGGAGTGGAGGGGGGGGGGGGGGATTGGGTTATGACGAGTACAAAAGTATAATAATGTAGTGAAGGAAAGTATAATAGAAGTAGTAAAATAGAATAGAATGAAGAAAATAAAATAAGGCTGGATGGAAGGATAAAATAAAAAAGGGGCAAGGACAAATGGAACAAAATGGGCAATGAAAGGAAGAAAGGTAAAAATATACCTAAGCAAGTGGTCAAAAATTGAAGAAAAAAGAGATAGGGAAGGAAGGAAGCAACGAAGGAAGGAAGAAACAAGGAAAGAAAGAAAGAAAGAAAGAAAGAAAGAAAGAAAGAAAGAAAGAAGGATGGAAGGACAAAATAAAAAAGGACAAAGTAAACAAAGCAGGCAAGAAAAGGAAGGAAGGTAAAAATATTGAAAAAATGTAAGGAAAAAAGAGGGAAGGAAGGAAGGAAGGAAGGAAGGAAGGAAGGAAGGAAGGAAGGAAAAAAAGCAAGTAGGTGAGAAAGCTGTCAGGACTTCACCTCACCACATGCTAAAAAAAATCCTTCTTTACTGGTGGACGAGTAAATCTGTGTTTATGGTCCACACGCTCCACATCTACTACACAGGAATGAAGCTCTCTGTCCTACACGATGATTCTGAAGCGCAGCCAAGTCACAGATACCTGATTAAATTCCCTGTAATGGGATTAAATTGGACTTAGGACATTACAGCGTGACCAGGCCTCGTCCGTCCCGCCGTGCCTCAAGAGTAGAAACAAAGACGCTTTTTTCTTGTGGTCTTTACAGTGAACTTCACCGAGTACATCTCAATCAACGCTGGCAAAATGGCGGCCGGGCACGAGGTTCACTCATCGCAGCTGTCGCTCTTATCCTCCAATGAATCACTTGATAAAACATCGAACGAGCCGCTGCAATTAGCCGCCGTTATTAAACCTGTCGAAAATGTGATATCTGGGCTGTGTAGGGAATCTGTGACATATTCCCTACACTTTTCCTCTCCCTCTCTTTTCCTCTCTCTCTCTCTCTCTCTCTCTCTCTCTCTCTCTCTCTCTCTCTCTCTCTCTCTTCTCGGTGCATGTGTTATGCATAAATAGCACGTCAGCCAATGTCTGCTAGGCACAGAGGCCTTTAGCGGCTTCACGGTAAAGTGTGTGTGTGTGTGTGTGTGTGTGTGTGTGTGTGTGTGTGTATGCGCATATACACGTCTGGAGATGAAAATACACAAATATACTCAGGACACCTGTTTGAAGTAAAGAAGATACACAGATCTGTAGCGGAAACACGCCGGAGGTGTTGAACGCGGCACAAGAAGCCGCTGCTCTTACATTTCTGCTTTTTATAAATTACATCAAAACCCACTTAATTATAAATGTATATATTAAAGAAAGAAAGAAAGAAAGAAAGAAAGAAAGAAAGAAAGAAAGAAAGGAAGATGTCAGGTGGTGTGGTGTGATGTGAGGTATTGTTTGATGGTGGGTTGTGTTGTAGTGTAAGTGGTTTGATGTCAGGTGGTGTATTATGATGTAATCTGTAATATAGTGTGATGTCAAGTGATGTGCTGTAATGTATTGTAATACCAAGTGTTGACATCAGGTGGTGTAATGTGATGTCAAGTGGTGCATTGAGAAGTCAGATTGTGTGTTGTGCTGTCAGGTGTAACATAGTGTGATGTCAAGTGGTGCACTGTAATGCGCTGTAATGCCGAGTGGTGTGCCATGATGTCAGGTGTAATATAGTGTGATGTCAGGTGGTGTATTGTGGTCAGGTGGTGTGTTGTGGTGAGGTGGTGTGTTGTGATTTAAGATGTAATGTATCGTGATATAAAGTGGTGTATTGTGATGTGTTGTGCTTTGATCTGTTGTGTTTTTTTGGTGTCAGGCGGTGTGTTGTGGTGTGTTGAGCTGTATTGTGAAGTCAGGTGGTGTTATGTCAGGTGTAATGTAGTGTGATGTCAAGGGTCTATTTTGATGTCAGGTTATGTGTTGTGATTTGATGTCAGGTTATGTGTTGTGATTTGATGTCAGGTTATGTGTTGTGATTTGATGTCAGGTTATGTGTTGTGATTTGATGTCAGGTGGTGTATTGTAAGTCAGCTGGTGTGTTGTATTGCCGTCGTGATATCAGGTGATGTATTGTGATGCCAGGGGTAACGTAAATGGTGTTTTGACAATTGATGCCAAATAGTGTATCTTGATTTTCCGGCGGCATGTTGAGATGAATTGGTGTTTTGTGATGTCACGTCAGGTGCATTGTAAAGTCAGGTGCTGTCAAGTGGTGTGTTGTGATGTAGTGTGATGCATAGCGGTGTGTTGAGTTGTGTATTTATTACACACGTTGCTTTTGGCTGGTTGTAAAACGGCTAGTTTTGCGTGCTCCGAGTCGTGGAGCAGCTTTTTGATACGGTGCCATGTTCAACGCTTCAATTAAACACATTAAGGAGAAGTCATTCCTAAGTCTGGTAACTAGCGACTCGCTAATAATTAAACGCACCATCTGCTGAGCATTACATTGAAAATCCCTCTAAGCAGAACAAAGCTAATTGTAACAAATGCCGGTAGAACACGGAGAGAGCTGAAGATGACGTAAAATGAGGACAGGAAGTGGTCAGGAGTGTCCTGGTTTATTCAGGGCGTGTTGGTAATACCGACAGCACTGCGGTAAAGCTGACATCCTTAGTGAAATATCTGTCCCTGAGTGCAGGGGCACTTTTTGTCCAGCTCTGATGGCATCCACTCCCCTCCGGAGTGCTTCTGCCTCATAATTACCTGTAATGATGTAAACAAGAGCTCAACACGACAATCTCTCCATTGTCACCACAGAGCAATCTGTGTAAAGAATCACCGCGGATGGGGTGGGAGGGGGTGGTATAGGCGCTCATCCGTGCTCTTTGCTCCACTCCCCCGACTGCAATCAACAGCGACGCCGGTCACAATACCTGAGAGGAGATTGAGTTCTGGAACAGGCTCGCGTCATAGATTTTTAGATTGTCCTTTTCATCATTAGATCTCCTTTACACAGACAAGAGTTAGATTTGTCCTTTCAGGGGGGAAAAAAGGCCAAGAGGCAGGTTTCTGTGCTCGACCTTCAAAACATCAATCTGAAATGATTTTGGTTCGGGTTTGAATATGTGGAACAATGCTAAGTTGTATTTGATCAAAAAATGCTTTTACTTATAAATAAATAAATAAATAAATAGACAGGAGGGCAGATAGATAGATAGATAGATAGATAGATAGATAGATAGATAGATAGATAGATAGATAGATAGACAGACAGACAGACAGACAGACAGACAGACAGACAGACAGATAGATAGATGGACAAATGGACAGATGCATGGACAAATGGACAGATGCATGGACAGACAGACAGACAGACAGACAGACAGACAGTGGGTTGGATAGATAGATAGATAGATAGATAGATAGATAGATAGATAGATAGATAGATAGATAGACAGACGGACGGACGGACGGACGGACGGACGGACGGACGGACGGACGGACAGACAGACAGACAGACAGATAGACAGACAGTGGGTTGGATAGACAGACAGACAGACAGACAGACAGACAGACAGACAGACAGACAGACAGACAGACAGATAGATAGATAGATAGATAGATAGATAGATAGATAGATAGATAGA
>JAAIIK010000090.1:2837079-2856493 GCA_014706435.1 Silurus glanis | reverse complement strand
AGATAGATAGATAGATAGATAGATAGATAGATAGATAGATAGATAGATAGATAGATAGATAGAAAAAACTCAATAAAACACATTGAATATACAATAGAAATAATAAGGAATTGATTCTGACCTGAGAACTCCACTCAGTGAATTTAGCTAGCTAACACATTTAATAGTAATGGGAATTCCATAATATTTATCACATTTAAAACAATCAATGAATAAATCGATACTGGTTGCGTAAATAAATAACGGCTAAAAGGAAGGAAAAGCTCACTCGGTTTCAATCGTTAACCCATTTAGGTGTTCAGGCCATTTTGGGTTACATATAAATAATATATTGTATAATCGTTTCTATGGTGAAGTATTTTCGTTGTTAGGAGACATAAACGTTTATTAACATTTCCCCCTTGGGGGCTGTGATATGGCCTGCATAGTCAGAGTTTAACCCCTATTTCTAATGCACCTGCCCCCGATACACACAAGCTCATAAATATTGCCAGCATTTCTAATAGCCGGTGTGTGAAGAAGATTACTGTGGATTCTCATCAAGTTTCTGAAAAGTGCAATGTTTTCATTATCATTGTTCAGGCTCTGAAATGCAAAAAAATAAAGCTAAACTGTAATTCTTTAAAAGAAAGGACAATAAATTACATATATATGTTATAGATTTTTTTTAAACAAACAAAAAAAAAAAGGAATGAAGTTACTGGGTTATTGATCAGAAGGTCTGGGGTTCAAGCCCCAATATCAGCAAGCTGCCACTCTCGGGCTCTTGACCAAGGCCCTTAACCCCGACGCATAAAATGGTTTGCTCAATAATAAAATAAAAAAGGTTAAGCCTGGCAAACCGAGCAATATATGAGAAATAAATCTCAAAAGTATTGGGACACCCAACTTTCCCAGCTATATGTGGTTCCTCTCCAAACTGTTGCCACAAAGTTAGAGGCACACAATGGTAAACAATGTCTTTGGATGCCGTAGCACAAAGTTTTCCCTTCACTTGCACCAGGAGACCCATGAAGCCAGTTCCATGAAGATTTGCTTTTCATGGCTAAGAGTGAAAGATCTCCTGCAATAGAACTCCATCCCTAGTGAACACATTTGGGATGAATGTGAACGCTGACTGCACCCCAGGCTTCCTCACCTACATCAGTACCTGACTTTCCTTACACCCTCGTGTCGGAATGAAACTCACCCAAATCTCCACAAAATCTAGTGCAACATCTACCCAGAAGAGTGCAGGTTATTATAAGAGCAATTCGGAAAGCTGATTTCGTGGACATATTGGAACATTTCAGAACATCACACAAAAATGTTGTTGGGCTTTTATTCAAGTTTTATTCCTTAAAAGAAAGGAAATTACAAGTTTGCGTCACATCGCTACGAAGGTCTTATGAGGTGGTATCAAAAAGTTTTGAGACTTGCTCTGTTTACAAGGAAGTACTTTATTAATCTACATTTACACACCTTCAAAATAATCCCCTTGCAAATCTGGCAAGTGGGTATGGAAGTGAGATCTACTGCTGTCCATGATGAAATCTAGGTCAGAATAGCACCAGTTGTACTGCTCCTAATTAACACAGGATGATGTCTTACTGGCTTATGAAAGTCGGTGCTCCCTGAGACTGTGCGTGCAGCCTTGTGCTGCCATCTGTTGGCGTGTTACAAAAATAGTCTTGAACCTTTTAATAGCATCTCAAATTAATGCGTAATTAATACAGGCTGGAACTCTCGACCACCAGGACTAGCATCAGTTTAATCCACAGCTTCTTCAGCTATCATCTCATCAGCTATGAAAAAGCCTCAGGTGCATCCACCAAGGAATACGCGCCATTGAAATTCCGCCCGATCCACCGTTCTTCAGAGGGGAACCCTTTGCCTAAGAGCTCAGCATCTGCAGGAGCCGATGCAGCAACGTGAAAGATTAATGGATTCTGTAAAGGTCTTTGATGACAGAGGTTCATTTCCTATTTCCACAGACCTTCTTTTTTTTTCTCTCTTGTCCACCATAAGTTTACCGTTTATAAGTGTACAAGTCGCACTCAGACGCCGGGGTATTCACTCTGTGGACGGCAGACGGCATCCTGAGGATTTTAATCAGCACCGGATTGTCTCCGAGACACCCCGCGTAAGTTATTCAGTCTCTCTTCATCCCTAATCAGGCGTGATTACGCCCCAGGAGCTTCAGAGAAATGCCTTTTCTTGCCATACAGCGCAATATTTCCACACCGAACTAAACTCCAGAGGATTAAATAGTCAAATTTAAATGTCAACCAATGCAAACATGCGTCCTGACCTACTTTTACATTCCTATGAAGAAAAAAATGTAACTCTCAGATCTGTTTCTTAGTAACGTCAGAGCCTTAATTAGAATTTGAACAAAATCATGATTCTGATCAATTTTTCTATCTTGTACTCCAGTGTTTGTTCGGATAATAATGAGTATATCTACTGTATTTACACAAGAACTTGGCAAACACGAGAAAAAACCATGCGTCAGTTCACTAATTCGCAATTACCAAACTGGAGAAAGTACATCTCTCCGCGACCACCTCATTACGGTTCGTTTTTTTTTCTTTTTTTTTCTTGCACATTTTACTTCACAGCTCCGTGAGCTACGCATACAAAAGCAATCGCGGAGAACGCCGTTCATCCGTTCTGTAATTGAATTCGGTGCTACTTGCACACGCTGACAATAATGTATGAGTGAAACGGGCACAAAGGGCTGCAGGAGAAAGACTCGCGCTTTCTATTAAGCACATAAATGTGCATTAATTAATCACGCTTTAAACTGACACTCGGAAACACACTGGGTGGGTGAAGGTTGCTGAGGAGTAACATCTTATACAAAAACAGGAGCTCATTGGTTAAGGTTCATTGGTTTATTGATTAGAATGTTTTGGGGGGTTTATCCCCCCAATATGGCCAAACTGCCATCCTTGGGGTCCTTGAGCAAGGCCCTTAAACCCCCGAGGGGCGCTATATCATGGCTGGGGAACTGATAGCTCAGTGGACTTCTGATTGGAAAGTCATAAACTCAAATCACAGCACCACCAAGATGCCACTTTTGGGCCCTTGAGTAAGACCCTTAACCCTCAATTGCTCAGCTGTATAAATGAGGTAACTGTAAATCACGCTGGTTAAGGGCACCTGCCAAATACCCTGTGCTCTCGCCCCTGCTTTCTAACATTGCTGGGATTATTGCTAATCTCATTGCAGATCTTATTGCTTTAGATTTACATCCGTTTTTTAACCAATCAAAGTTCTCCACGTGGAACCTGGCAACCCTTCGTGAACATCCAACTTCAGAAAACTATTGTCTACGGTCAACGCAACCGTTTTTTTGGCCTACATTATTAATATAATACCAAGGAAATGGTCTACTTACCAAGTAATTCTCAAACCAGTCTACTTCAAAATAGCAGCATCCAAAATACCAATCACATACACAATATGAGCAACAGTTTCTGGACACCTGACCATAAGACTCGTATGTGCATTCCATTCCACATACAGTACTCATCTGGACTACTATGGGGAGGTGGGAGCTCAGTGGTTAAGACGTTGGACTTCTGATTAGAAGGTTGTGAGTTCAAATCCCAGCACCACTAAGCTGCCACAGCTGGGCCCTTGAGCAAGGCTCTTAACTCTTAACTGCTCAGATAATGTCACTTTGGATAAACTGTGTCTAGCAAATGCGTAAATTTGCTGTTTTAGTAACCTCCACTCTTCTGGGCAGATGTTCCACTAGATTTTGAGGAGATTTCTGCTCAGTCTGCCACAAGGGATTCAGTAAAGTCAGGTACTGATGTATCGTATACTACAGTCGTTAACATTCCACAAGAGAGCGATATGGAGAACAGTAAGTACATACAGATGGTCCCCAATTTACAGTGATTCGACTTGCGATTTTTGGATCTTACGACAAAATTGTAAAAGAAATATATCAAATTTCCCGTAGCAGACAAACATAACAGCGTACGCTCCGCCCTCCAGTCGCGAACTGGCGCTCGTCCATGCGCCCGCTTCCACATACGTATATATATACTGTATAGTTTATACATTACAGTAGTGTAAGTTGCTGTTTTGCTCAACTATGTACTGTCATTAGTTAATTAATTTATAAATTACAGTATGCTATCCCATAATGATCACCATTCTTTAAGACTCATGGGTAGGCTGAACCATGTCTCGACTCCATCATGACTCCTGTATATTCAACAAATATTGTAATGTAAAATGGTTGCAATATTTGCTTCTGTTATTTAGTAATACAATATTTAAAAACTAACATTTAAGTAAGAAAAGAAATCATTTTTCACATAGCAAGCTGGTAATGGAGAAGGACATTAGGCAATTTACAAATATTCGACTCATCAGATACATTTTATCCAGCATATCCATACTCATTATCATATTTATCATATTTTCTATACTATTATGGGCCTAGAACAGCCTGTACTTCCAAACTGATGCTGAAAAATAGTGAACAGTGAACATTCATTTATTAATGGATTTAAAATAAAGACACACAAAATAATTCAGTTTATGGTATGTATACAGTGATTAAGTATAGTGGTCGAGGTGGCAAAATAGATTATTGGTCTTTAATTTTTTTTTTTTTTATCAAAACACAGTCTGAATTCAGAATCCAGCCAGAGAGAGAGAGAGAGAGAGAGAGAGAGAGAGAGAGAGAGAGAGAGAGAGATGATGATGAGTTTTCTCGACATGCCACACTTACGTATATTAACATGACATTTAGGTGATGGTTACAGTAAAATTAGTAGGACATCTCGCCAGATTCTCTGACAGTTTCTTAAAAAAACTGCTCCTGCTTCTGAAAGTCAGGCAGAGCGAGACTCCTCTACCTGACAATAAACTCCAGGTTGAAATAGGAAAAATCATGAGATCATGAGATAAGTCCCTGTTTACTTCATCTGCCTCAGCCTGAAGGCCAGACTACACCATTTACCTCTCGGCTTCAACCTCTTCACAAGCCATACCAGCTATAAAACAGCAGGAATGCGGTAATAATGAGCACAACATCGTTACACAATATTGCAGCGGGTGACGTCCCCCCCCCCTCCCCCCCCCCCCCCCACCGCCACTAAAGAGGTACTTTCTCTTTACATGTGTAATATAAAAGCGACTTTCCAGTTCGGATGTTTAAACCCTGCCGAGCATTAAAGGCTTTCAAGGTTAGAAAACAATCATTTCTGAGTTATGATGTGATAAAAGAAAACAGGGCCACCAGCGATGCATAAGACGTCAAACTCTGCAGCCTTTTAAGAAAAATCACACGATCCAGTTCTTTTATGAAAGCCAAAAAGCAGCCAGGATGTGAATGTGAGTCGTTTGGACAGCTCGCAGTACAGTAAAAGTCCGAGTGCTCGCGTAAGAAAACGTTTATCTCTTTTTTTTCGTATCTGTGAGTATCTGTGTCCCTGCATAATTTCATTACTAGCTCATAGTCATGTTCTGACCTACAACAATAAGTTCCAGGAGTCAAGGTTTAGACGCACTGATGGGATTTGGTCATTGGTGCGGTCTCTACTTTTTGCACCCCTTGTGCAATTGTAGGATCATAGTTCTCTCCTAAAATGTGTATTTAATAGTTGGTAAACACTGTTATTCCCTAAAAAAAATATATAAAAAAGGAAAAATTCTTTCTTCAAAGAGATGAAGCTGCAGCGACACGAAAAGTCAGAGTCGTTATCTAGAGGACTGCAGCCGAAGAAGTTCGATGGACAAATTTTTTTATTTGAGTAAACACTGTAGAACCAATGAACAAAAACTCTAACAAAATATATATAAAAAAAACTGTTTCCATAAAATGTCAGTGCATACAGTAGATACTCTATAAAATAAAAAAAAATAAAAAAAACACGACTCCGAGTACCTACAGAGTAATATTGCATCCTTCATATCTTCAAATACTCTTTATCATATTTATAAGAGAAACATACAACTTTGTGCTTCTCTCTGAAAAATGTCGAGCTCCTGGAGGCGTTTCGTGGAAGGAGCTAAAACATAAACTTTATAAAGGAACTCTGGCTAACAATTACATCCGGCCATACATATTGGATCCCAAGTCTGAAATTAAACATCAAGAAGAACATCAGCATGGACAACTACAGCATATACTGTATAATAAGTACTGAACAAGGTTCTCCTTCTCTCACATCCAAAATCACAATGCTTTGGAGACCTTCTTCTCAAGCAAGCCCTGTGCACTGCTGCCGATGACTATCCTAACCGATTGAAGCACGGTGGTGGGTGTGTTCTTGCTCTCGCTCTTCCGGGACAAGGTACATACTTTCCAGAAATTATACGAATCCGGGAGAAGTCTTTTTGGCACAGTCCAAATCTTTTGAAACTTTGGCCATGTTTAGCATGATGATTCCAATTTTTTAACAATAACTCCAAATGCATGAAAAAGCATTAGACCCCTGCTTTAGGTCTTTAAAACTCATTATTCATTACTCATTTCATGACTCATCAAAGTAAGTATAAGAACTGTCATTAGGAATTTTGCCATTACAGCAAATACAATTTTGGACTTTTTAAACCTTGTGCCAACACTGCAACCATAAGCTCTTCTAAGCTGCAGATCGAGGAACTAAAATGAAGCTACATCTGATGCCTACACGGCAGGAAAAGACAGTAAATAAGGCTTGTGGAACACATGGCAAAGTTAGCAAGACCAAGGAAATATGTCCTATAGGACACTAAGGATTAAGAAAGATTCGCTGACTCAGTAGTTAGGGTGAACCGTTCACCAGCATTTGCACCAAGATAATGGAATTAGAAAAAAACTTTAGCCGTTGTATGGAGCCCGAGAATATAAGCCCAAACTTTTTTTTTTATTAAAATCAAAACTCTGTGACGACGAATTAATATGCCGAAGGAATGAATTTGCAATTTGGGGAAAAATGCACTTCAGTAAACACAAGCAAACTCTGGAAGCTAATGTGACCCAGTCGGTCAAGAAACTAAAGCTGAAAAGGTTCTACCATGGGAACAGCTACTACATAAAAAAATGCAAGCTGAAGGTTTCGGTATGACCCTCACAGTCCCTCGACATGAACAGCATTGAGAATCTGTATCCGGATCTTAAAACATGCTCAGGATAATAAACATTCTGCAGGGAAGAGGGTGGATGTACATTTTTTAAACAGGAAAAGAAAGATTTCTAGGTGGCAAAAAAATGCACTTGCAAGCCGTGAGGGTGTGCGAGTTTTAACTTAGAAAGGCGTCTAAAGTTTTGCACATGCCCCAATGACCCTTGTTTTTACATTGTATTTATATGTATGGCATCTTATCCAGAGAAACGTACAAATATCGAATTTATTAGCCTCGAATGTGCAGGTGAGGATTATGGGAAATTAGTGCTGGGATTTGAAATAACCATTGTGGCATGCGTTTACATACATCAATTAGCAAAACAGAGCATTTTACAATACCGTAACGTATAAATGTTACAGTATATAATGTATGTGACAGCAGGCGCACGGACGAGCGCTGGTTTGCGAGTATAGGGCCGAGTCGGGCGAAACGAGTGGTAAGAAGCACACCAGAAGCAACACTGGTTTGCTGAGCAAACAAAAGCAGACAAAAGCTAAAATATGGCTTTGAAACACCAAAAACACAAGAAAAATGAACTCTAACTCAAAACAAATGAGCTCTGTCGACTGCTAGTGAGAGTAAGGCATCTCACAAGGTCCCAACGTGTTGTACCGCATATACAGTATGTTGCTACGCTCATCGTAAGATGGAAAAATCCTAACATCGTAATATTTTACATATGGTGTGCTACTGAAGATCATCACTCCCGGAGTATCTGTTCGTAGCAGACTGACAGTTTGTGTGTAACTTCAACAAAGCAAAAAAGATCACAGACTGGCCTAAATTCGGCAGATCCATCATTGTCCTTCATGTTCATCCAGCTCAGTGTGAGCTCTAGCTTGTCTGACTGATTAAAATAATAGGACTAACCTGCATTAGAAACATGTATCTCATTCCACATATTTTAGACAAGTCTCAATCGCACCAAAACATGCCATGCTTTCTGTCTAGACGTTTAAACAATGTTCCTGCCCCTTTTTTAATTAGTCATGTAGTAATGAAAGAGTAGAAAAAGAAATCGGGAAAAAAACGAAACAAAAATATTGAACATAAAGTATATCCACATATAGCTGGAAAAGTCAGGTGTCTCAATACTTTTGTCCATAAATTATTGTTCATCAAGTTTACAGAATAAAATAAGGAGTTTGCAATAAGCTTTTTTCTCTTGTTTCATGTTGTCCTGGTTATAATCCATTTCAGGAATGAATCACAATAAAATAAAAATCACACAAGTTAGTTGATGATGTTTTGGATAAACAGGGACATTTTTCTTTGTTAACAGTTGGAAGGAGAGGACATGTTTTGAGTTTGGGAGAGTTGGATCACTAGAAAAAGTTGAAGGCTTCCAGATGGCTGTGTCCTCATTTATAATGGATTATTTTAAGGTTTTGTTTATGAAAAAAAAAAAAGAACAGGCTGATTTATATAGACAGGAAACTGATCCCACTTTACTTTTTCCCCTTTAGGTCATCTCTGAGGACATGCAAGGTCCCTAACTCCCCCAACGTCCATAAACTGCACCATTAGGGACACTCGGGACTGACCTGACCCGTTCCAAATGCATGCATGCGTGAATAAAACTAAGACAGGCCACTTGTACCCACATATCAGCGCTTGATAACTTGGGGGCATTTTTCCTGCTTGATCTTCCGTTACAAATGGCCACTGTGGGAGGCAAAGCCCCATGAAGTCAACACCCTCAGTGTGAACACAAATTTGGAATCATCTCTCCACTCCAAAAGCTTGTATTCTTTCAGATATTTGCCTTTGCTTAGGTTCTAAGTTCGTAATCATCTACAAACACAAATCATTCTTTTCAGCCAAGATACAGAAAGTATGAACTTCCCTGACACGGTTTCTCACTCGACTATAATGCGGGCACCATCCAATAAACGGAAATGAGCTCAACGTTTTCTGCTGCCAACAAATATTGACAATAGGATCGAGCCGCTTCATTACAAACGCAGATGGTCAAATTGTCACAATTCATTCTCAATCCAGGCCATTTTTCAGGCCAAATCCACCGATGACATTTCTTCGACGACATTCCTATACGTGCGAACCATCTAGCGCTGACTTCTCACCCGAACAAAAAGCTATTGTGTTCGGGAATTTATTCGATTCTCGTAGCGAGCCACGAGCCCTCGAGGCAACAGTATTTTGAAGAGCATTCTACAGCTCGGTGGACACATGGCAAACCCACTAGAGCTTGGCTGTGGTCTCCACTATTCCCAAAGCTGGTGTTCTGGAACGTGCTTCTCGCTGCTGATTACCAAGTGAGCCTTGTGGGGAACCATGACATGCTGCCCACTTGGCCGGAGAGAAAATAGGCACATGGGAACGAGTGTGTGTTCATGTCTCGAGAGATTTCTGCAAGAGTAAGAGAGAAGGGGACGAGTAGCTGGGGTTGGACTGCGACGAATAAACTGATACACCATGATATTTTCTTTGAAGAGCGGTAAAATATTAGGCGGAGAAACTATGCAAATCTACGCATGGAGAACAATAGATATTTCTATAATAATAATAATAATAATAGTAAAAACCTGAAAAAGTCATTCATGTTGTGTAATTCACACCTCTCATAAACCTTCTCATGATATTTTTCCATTTTTAATATATTACAATGGACAAAGGTTCACACTGGACAGAGACAAAGAGAGGACGTTAGCTGTCTCTTCCTGCCCCTCTAAAAAGTGTTGAACTGCAGTGGGGAGGTTAAACGCCTCGTTTCTTGGCTCAGGGAGCTCATCATTTTTCTAGATGAAGCCCATCCTTCATCAGGCTTCCAAGCCAGCAGTTGAAGCCGAGCATGCACAAGTGATGTGCTAAACTCATGTAGAATACGATATCATAACATTACTCATCCAGATCGTTCGTATTTACAGAAATAAGTAGAGTTTCGATGCAATCAATTAGTAGTAAAACCTTGGGGAGTTTATTAGTTAAATACATTTTGAAAAAAAAAAAATCCCTGTGGAATGATTTAGCTAAATATCCATGAAGAAAAGCACTTAAAGAGAAAATTGGAAACAAAAAAAAAAATCCAATGAGTTTCAACCACAGTCATGAAATGAGACAATGTACATTAAAAAAATGTGACATATTCACATTGAAATCTCCATTTCAAGACCTAATATGCTCAAGATTTGCAAAAATAAGTCCCTATCTCTTGAGATAATCAAGAGGAATTTATCCGTGTTGTGCACACGGATTACAGCATGTGTTCCAAACCCATATGGCCTGAGGGGGAAAGCTTTGGACTCGCTAGCACTGGAATTATGCAGCTAGCCCTTCCTTAGTCTTTCTTCGGCTCTCAGGATTTTTTTGTTTTTAGGTAACGCTCCTTGTTTAGAATTCGATCCCATCATAATGCACAGAAATCTCCACGGAAGGCGTTGCGTTATATCTGAAACTAAACCTTAACCCTTTTAAGCATGCCTCATTGGTAAGAAGCCTCCTCCCTTCTGCACTTTCCAATAAGCTTAGCGTTAATCCACTATCCGGCTATCCTCTAAGCATCCACAGCTAGTCAGCATGAGCTGCCCCTAGGCAAAAGAACACCGTGGGGGTAATAAAAGATGCTCATCAGCAAGGCCGAGCGAGACAGCGACCAGAGGATTTTGCCACACTGCACGTATTCGCGTATTGAAAATAAATAGATCTGGTTTTTAGGTGCAGTGCAGAGCTCATCGGACAACCGTCCGCAGGGGCTCGTTCAATCAGGAGCAGCTGTCCAAACACGCCGTCCTGCCTTCTCATTGGAAGCGAAGCCCTGTTTCTCATCAATATGTGAAGCGCTGAATAAATAAATGAAAGTGGAAACCGAAATAAATGTGTAGGAACGCGGCTGCAGAAGAGCAGGGAAGTGGAGACGGCCCCGGACGGGGGGGAAGAAAAACAGGAGCCTGAAAAACGTGGCCCCTTTCCTGAGTCGCTCCGATTGCGTTTCATGAGAGCTTGGAGGAATTTGGGAAGTTAGAGTACATGTCAGGTCGGCCTGTTATTCCTGTGTGGTCTGTCTGACAACAGCGAGTTAACTACACATCTAATCAGGATTTAGTCACGGCTACTAAAGCAGCAATTCGGGCTTGTAAATGAACTCCGGTAGGGGGGCCGAGGAGACGTGAGTGGACCACGATAAAGCAGCTCACCTCATCCTCATGATGAGACTGAACCCCAAGCGTTAGCAGTGTGTGTCTGTCTGAGGTGGCCTCAACACTGCTAATTTCTGGTAATAGTCAATGATCTGCACTGGGGCTTAGGCTTAGAGAAAGAGTATTGGGATTTTGGAACGCTCTCCCAGGCTGTGGCCACCACGGATTAAAGCAGATTCATAAGTTATGTGGAGCAGATGGTGGAGACAGGGCCAGCAGCTGGAGCAGCGTGGCTTCTGACGCCGCTTCTTCCCAGGCCAAACACTCTGGTCTGCGGCCAGATTCATTAAGGCATCGGGACTCGGTCTTCTGGAAGCCCACGGAGCTGAAAAATGACCTGAGTTTATTGCTTATAAACATGGCCGGTGCTCTTCATTGCACAAAGCACTGTAAAAATTACTGCCTTGCGTATGTATTCACTCACCAATGAAATTTTTGTTGTGATGGAAGTCACATCGTTCGACCTCTAAAATACAACATACATTTGATGATCATCTGGCCAAAAAAACTCAAAGAGATGAAGATGTTCACAAGCCAACCATAACCTATAACAATTAAAAACATTACGCAATTCTGCTTAAAGATTTCCAATAGATATATTAGAAATCACGTCTGAGACCATTCCATCGAACCGCACGCACTTTCTAACCAATTACTTATACTATTTATGAAAAACATTCTAATCATGTACTGAAGTCTTTTAAAAAGCCAAATGTTTCACCACTAAAAACGTGGCCACCCCAAGGGTCCCTGATAAACGAGCCGTAGCTTGTTTCATTGTCCGGTCCTTAAAGTGTATTCATTTTTAAAAAGGCTTCAAAAACAAAACTATCATAAATATAAAGAGTGCCATAAAATAATGACTGCAGAACTCAAGAGAGAGTGGCATCGAGTGGCATAGAGTGGCTGCCAACAACGAAGATGGTTCAAGACCTTGTTTTTCTGTCCAAGGACTGAGCAGCAGATCACTTCAAATCCCTTCAGTGACAACACGGCTTGTAATTTTATCAGCCAGATATACAGAGTTTCGAACATAAATGTAAGTACAGAAACCTTTGAAACTACAAGTGTTTATTCTAGTTTTCTTCATTTAATTTGAGTTTCCAGCACTTAAAACTGGAACTTGGATTTATCAAAAAAAAAAAAAAAGATTAGATAAATAATGTTAAATCATTAGAAAAATTGTTTAGCATTGTTAAAGTCTTGCCAACCCTCCAACTCACCCCAGTTACAATATCTTTTTAAGGTATGTTAAAGCTGATTATCATAATAACACACTGTAACTAAGAAATGCCCCTGATGGCCACCAAATCCACCCAGCTGAGTCTTAAACAGAGGCAATTTTATAAAGATAAAAGGATTTGTACAACACTCACCACAGAGCGCAAGCTGTAGTCCTTCACCAGCTTTAGGGAGCTCTTGTAGCAGGATGCGAGATCCTCTCTTTGGACCGGGCCTACGTTTCCTCTAGCAATGGGGCCAACGGTGTGGATCACATCTGCGAAACAAAAAGCAGACGTCTGTGTTCAGTAAACGGTTCCAATTCGGGCAATAAGCTAAGCAGAATAAGAATTCATTCTTACAAAGTCAGATATCAGAGATATCACAGATAAACTCCGCGTGATTCCGTGGTCGAGGTTCCGTGGCCATTTAAGATGTGCTGATACAGCAATTACGATAAGTACGTACAGTACAGATAAAACCAGGTAATTTACACCAACCGATCTTCATATTTCAAATAAATAACGTACAACATTTACTTAGAAAGCACTCTGAAAAGCATGTCTGCCTTTCTCAGGCTACAAGAACTAAACTCTTAATAATGAAATCCTCCAGAAGTCTTTAATGCTAATACTTTAGCATTAAACTGCGTAGAATTTTAACAGCTAACAAGTAAAAAAAAAATTTCCATTACAGGTTAACGCAAATACACTGTACATTTTAGTCCTAACAACCCTGCTAGCTGAACAAATTCGAAACAATTAAATTGTACGATTTTAATGATTTTTTTTTCTAGATTAATTTTTTTTTTTTTTTTTTTTTAAAGCTTCATTATTTAGGGCTACATGGCACAATGATCTTAATATCAGGCAGATCCAGAAGCCTGTTATTCTCTGATAGGAATGCATTAACTTGTGCAGTGGACTGTGTGGAAATATTAGCATGCTCTGCAAACAGCAATGTCGTTTGTCTTCACAATGGGACAATAGCGCCTATTTAAACGAGTCCGACTGTCCTGAAAATCTGGCGTGTTAATGAAACTCTGGTGCAGATAGAAAATCGATTAGGATTCTTTTGTCGCTGTCTGTATTCCGACTGCACTCATATCTATTCTGGCCTCGTACCTCTCCTGCTTCGCATCGTGACGTTACGGCGTGTCAGTCGGTGCTAACTTCGCACCGGCAGAAACAAGATGGGAGCTTAATAGAATCATAGGAACGATGACAGGAGAATCAGAGAAGTTGAGCGTCGATCCAACGGAGAAATAAAGCAGGTCTTTTTTCGACTCGCTCCTCAAGGTGGCTTAAGGTGGGCGGAAAAAGCGAGGTAACCATGCCAGCATGCCAGAGGCGTTCGTGTTTAGCGCTTGTAAACCATGCTAATTTGACTTCAGCTGGCAGAGACCTCTGGAAAAAACGAGAAACTGGTGAATAACAGTGGCCTTGCCAGAGGGACTGGGGGGGGGTACGATTAATAAAAATATACATTTTTTTTTTTCACAAAGTAAACTTCCTCACACAGGACTGCTTGTCCCGAGCCTCGTATATGGGATAGTTGTGGAGCAGGAAGTGTGTTTCCATTATTTAGTGAGACATTACAGGGACGATTTCTTCTCTAGTGCTTTTGTAAATGGAGAGAGCAGTATTAGAGAGGGAAAAATAAACAGAGAGTGAGAGAGGGAGGGCAAAAGGCTGAGCTTTTCTCATTGCATAATCTCCGTTCTTATGAATAAAACCACGGCTAATATTTGATGTGCTTCTACCGCATTACATATCAATTCGCGAGCCAAAAGAACCCTGTCAGAAATAGTCTGGAGTGGAAAAAAATAAATAAATTCTCCTCTTTCTATCTTCGTAAACAAGACAGGACAAAATGTAGAAATAATTGCTTGAGTGGAATTGTTTTTTTTTCTCTGGAGAAATATTAATGGCGTTCATATAGAAGAGCGTGACACTTCCGATCGCGTGATTCGTCTGAAGCCGAAAGTGCCATAAATCTCACTTTAAGGCCTATTAGAGACTGATAATGTCGTGACTCATTAATTTGACTTCTTAACATCAAATAGGCATTTGTGCATTCAAATATTAAATCCTGTTAAACACGGATAATTGAAATGTGCCACTGGGAAACATGAGGGAAATGTAGGCGGGAAAGCAGCTCACTTTAGAAGCCCGATGCTGTGGGACGTTTACGTCTATGGGACGGAGCCTGTGTGAAAGTGTGTGTGGGTGTTTTAGGAGGTACAAATACATAATATGTCAATTTACCTGTCAAAGAAATCTTTCTTTTACCCCAAAAAAACCTACAAGTGTTATTTATTTTTACTTATACTACACACAGTACTAGAATAATTGCTCCCAGCAACTCCAAAAGTATTGGGACGCCACAAACAACAACGTTCATCATTCCAGTACGCTATATGGGCAAAAGTATTGGGACCTGATTTTTTTTCAGCCATATTTGGTTTCTCCTTAAAATGCGAATACAACATTGGAGGCACACAATTGTATAGTATGGGTTTGTATACGGTGGCATGAAATTTCACTTGATCTATGAGGTCCAAACCATGTTCAAGCATGGCAATGCCCTGTGCACAAAAAGCCAGATATGGAGTGGAAAATCCCCAAACACAAGAACTTTGAGGATGGATTTTGGACCACAGTTTTGCATTAAATCCCTGCACCATAACAATGATGAAACTGTTATGAACGGATATTCGGTTCCAGATGAGGACGGATTCTCGTTGAGGTCTGGTTCTTCTTAAGGTTTCTTCCTCATGCCATCTCAGTGAGATTTTTCTTTGCCCCAGTTGCCACTGGTTTACTCATTAGGGAGAAACTTACAATTATACTGAACAAACATACATTCTTTTCTAAACGTTTATTCTTTTATTTCTGTAAAGCTGATTTGAGGTAATGTTCATTGTTAAAATGTGCTATACAAATAAAAATGAAGATCTTGATTGGCCTTCTATGACCTCAACTATGACCTCAACTCTACCTGACTATACTAACACCCTTGTATCTGAATAATTCTCCACAAAATCTCCACAAAATCTAGCGGAACATCTTTCCGGAAGAGTGTTTAGCTTATTATAAAAGCAACTCAATTGTAGGTTAAATGTGGAATAGGATGTCCATAAAGTACATCCAAATCTTATGGTGAGGTGTCCACAAACTTTTGGCTGTACAGTGTATCTAAAAAAAAACAAAAAAAACAAACGGAAAAAATACATGCAAACAGAAATGTAAAACCACTTCGCACTTTCTGTTCTTCGGAAGTCCATAGAGAAGACGTCATAGTGCTGAAGTGTGCATGCTGGAAACCCTGAGCCCACACTCTGTCCAAAACACTACAACATTTATACCAGGTAATGAAAATAAGACAGAGCAGTGGCTTCCGAAAGAATCATTTACGCCGGTATGAAACAGCATCAGCCGTGCTTAAAGAAGCACTTTTTCAATCGTGTGTGTGTGTGTGTGTGTGTGTGTGTGTGTGTGTGTTTGTGTGTGTGTGTGTTCTAGATGCTGGCGTGGACCTTAATGAGGCTGTAACTCTGTGAAATATTGTCTCTTCCCACACCAGCCGGACTGGACCAGCCTCACACAATGTGGCCATAATGTGCCCGTTGCTTTCTATGAAAAATGCATGAGGCATCGGCCCGCTGGAGCTGCAACACACCAATTAGTGTGTGTGTGCAGGCACCGGACAGGGCCGCGGGTGAATTCATAAAAAGCGAAAGCAGCGCCATTATCACTGGCATGAACGCTTACTCAAGGAGGATAAAAATCCCACGACAAAATATTATAAATAAAACATCACAGCCACCCTGAGCTGCGCTGGATGAGTTCGATTGTGGCATTCAGCCGTACAAAACACTGCTACTTACGATGCGCGCTGCATTCACGCTTCCGAGAATTCTTCTGAGGTTTATATCTGATAGGTGAGGAATAAACACGCTACCGTTGTCGGCTCGACTTGAAATTATTGGGAAATGGATTCTTTTTCCTGCAACGGCATCTCCAGAAGTGGGAAGTTGGAGATCGAAATTTTCGATCTTGCTGCACACATTCGAGCTACAGTACTTGAACAGAAACTGGAAGTAAAAACGTGTCTAACAAAAACACGTGCTTTTATCAAAGAAACCTACTTGAGTTGGAATTAAAAGCTGAGAGGCCATTTTCTTTTTCTTTCTGGCTGGAGCTGGGAAATTACGAGTTATGACCTCTAGTCAAAGATTAGTTACAATATAATGTCTTATTGATTACAATATTTAATTGATTAGCAAATATCACGTACATCTAAATACAAATTTCGTCTCCTATGCAGCCTTCTTTTTTACTTTATTGAAAGTAATGCGAAAAAACGTCATACCCCAAATAAAACACGTGTCCTGAAGACTCTTGCTGACTGCTACAAAGTGCTAAAACTGGAGACTCCTTACATATAGTAAATATTACATAAACACGTGTAGGAAATGTCACCGTATCAGCAAATGTCTTTCGATTAAGAAATCTGTTTTAGATGATTGGATGTGTGGAGCACTTTATTTAACAATAAGGATACATAATAATCCTTATTTCTCTCCCTGCTGCCACCTGCTGCCACTTTACTTTCGTTCTCTAGCTCTCTCTCTAGTTCATCATGCTGAGGTACCACCTCAGTGCTCCTGTACTTTTATTCTCTTTAGATCCACCTCTGGATGGAGTTCTCTTTAATGTTAGACCACTCTGTGAAGCTGGGGATGGTTCCACGTGAACAGCCTAAAAGTCCATCAAGTTACTGAGCAACTCAAGAACCGGATGGAGAGACTGAGACTGGATTTGGACTGTAATTAATACGTACATTGGCTCAGGAACCCAATTTGCATGAATTTAAGACCTCAGCAATGATGGAACTGTAATGAAAGGACTTTCAGCGTTGAGGTTCCTTTCGAGCGTTCTTCGTCATACCGTCTCAGGGAGTTTTTTCTTGCCACAATCGCCACTGGCTCACTCATTAGGGAGGCATTAAACCTACAAATTACAATTTAATAATCTCTTTATATCTGTAAAACTTATTTGGGACAATTTCCATTGTTAAAAGTGCTCTAAAAATTGAATTGAATCGAATCGAATCGAATCGAATTGCTGTTACTATAAACACGACAACATATTAGAACAGGTGCAATTATATAAACTTGTAAATTATATTACAGCTAGAGCCACTTTTAAGCCTTAGAACAACAGGTTCATTCATTCTTTTGGCCCAAAAATGAAATGTTGCTGACGTCTATTGTTTAAAGCTACCGTCTAAACATATGTTAATACACCGAAATTCGTTTAAAAATAAATAAATAAATAAAAATTCACCACCACCCACGTTGCCATCATCTGTTATCATAATGCTGATCATATATTTCCAATGCTGACAAAATACCTCCCATCACTCTGGCTGGAACAAATAAATTCGAATATTTTTTTCATTTCCGAGAATATTTGCCTGCATTTCTAGGCTCCACTGATACGTCCTGATGATTGCCTGCTCCCATTCTATGCATTTATAATGCACTCTCGCAATAAACCGTTCCCAGGCAAGTGTGTACACGTTTGCATGAAAGCAAGTTTTTTGAGAAACCCTGACAGGTGATTCATTCTAAAGGGGGCTTCTTCTGTTTTATGGAGATTTTCTGTTTCCTTTCTCTCTCCCTCTGATCATGCTCACGGTCTCTACTGACTGACGGATTGCAGTATTTCGGCGTAGGAACGATTCACGAGTTATAGGCTTCGCCCAGGTCGGTGAGTTGAACTTAAAAACAAAGAAATTCAGTTCTACCGCAAACACTGCGGATATGAGTATTTCAGCTGTGCCTCAAGTTATGCGTATGTACATAAGCTCTATCTCCAAGTATTGGATCACCTGGTCATAAGTATGGTGATTTTTGAGCGTCACATTCCACATTTAGTCCCAATTTGCTCTTATAATTCCCTCCACTCTTCTGGGAAGATGTTCCACTAGATTTTGGAATGTGCTTATGGATATTTGTGTTCATCAGCCACAAGGGTGTTACGAAAGGCAGGTACTGATGAAGGTGAGGAGACCTGGGCTGCAGTCAGCGTTCACATTCATCCCAAAGGTGTTCAGTAGGGATAAGATCAGAGCTCTATAGCAGCAAGATCTTCCTCTCCAAAGCATGTAAAGCAGATCTTCAAGGAGCTCACTTTGTGCACAGGGGCATCGCAATGCTGGAGCAGGTTTGGGTTTCCCAAGTGAATGCGTAAACACGTAAGTAAACACGTCCTGTACAATTATGTGCCTCCAGCTTTGTGGTAACAGTTTGAAAAAGAACCACATATAGCAGGAAAGGGCGGGTGTCCCAGTCATTTTTGAAAAATAGTGTGGGTAATTATTAAGAATTATAACACACTCAGAACTGGGCTCTGGATAGGAAATAATGATTGTTGCATAACCAAAAAATCATCAGTTTAAAGGCAAAAATGTAGTAAAACTACGATAGATTCAATAAAACCGGATGTTCTTTTTCTGTTGTGTCTGCAGGAAGTTACAGTTCTACCTCTGCCATGTAAATCTGTATTCTATGTGACTCTCAGGACACGCCTCGGTCTCCGTAACGTTGCGATACATGAAATTCACGTTGCAGCAGCGGTGCTGAGAGGACGTGCTCGATAAACAGTTTATCGAAGCGAAATCGATCTACATAGATAGAAGCGAAGATGGTAAAAACGGTGCACGATACAAACGCCAACTTGTATCCGATGCACACTTTTGTAAAAAAAAAAATGGATGCATCTTTAACTTTTATGCTGAAGCACCAATGTGACTCCACATCTGCTATATGTTTCTATTGTTACTTTTCTCTTGGCTGATAACATCTATCTATCTATCTATCTATCTATCTATCTATCTATCTATCTATC
>JAAIIK010000090.1:2788534-2824115 GCA_014706435.1 Silurus glanis | reverse complement strand
ACTTATGTATATCATATGAACCTACTGAGCTAGTGCTAATAATTTACCAACAGATATGATATGAACCAACTGAGACAACGCTAGTAATTCACCTATGTATACTCTATGATATGTATATGATATCACCTATGTATATGATATGAACCTACTGAGCTAGCGCAAATAATTTACTTATGTATATCATATGAACCTACTGAGATAGCGCTAATAATTTACCTACGGATATGATTTGAACCTACTGAGAAAACACTAATAATTCACCTATGTATACTCTATAATATGTATATGATATCACCTATGTATATGATATAACCCTACTGAGATAGCGCTAATAATTTACTTATGTATATGATAAGACCCCACTGAGCTAGCGCTAATAATTCAGCTATGCATTTAAGATGAACCTACTGAGCTAGCGTTAATAATTCACCTATGTATACTGTATGATATGTATATGATATTACCTATGTATATAATATGAACCTACTGATATAGTGCTAATAATTCACCTACGGATATGTTAGGAACCGGAGCTTAATTTTCAAGTCTTCTGATGTTATTTATGTGCATGTCACTGACACCGGATCATTTCCTAATTTTCGGACCGGAACCAGAATACAAATTAACGTTCACACACCCCTACAGCATCCCTGCCGTGGGAAAACTACCTACTAAATGATGCAACATCCGTTTTTTTCTCCCATCTCCGACCTTAACCGATCAAATTCCGGTTGTCATGGTGCCATCAGGGACGATTCCCCGGGCGATGGAGGCACCGGCAAGGTGGGCGTGGGGGGTGTCGGTGTGGTGCGGTGCGCTGAGATCTCGGCATGTTCTCTCGGCATTCCGTAGCAGGGGTAAAAATCATGTGTGCATTCGTATTAATTCCTTTCAGAAGGCATTAGGGTTTGCTTTGCGATTTATGAAAATATATTAAGCGAAATGAAATGAATGTTAAATGAATGTTAAAGATGCTTTCTGAAAAACGAGCTTTAATTGGACGGAAGGCGATAAGTGAAAGAGAAATACGAGGGGCTGAAAAACTCCAGAAAAAGGCTCCTTTGTGAACACCGTGTTCAGGAAAAAGCCACGGCTGTTTTCTTATCGCACTTTCTAAGAGAAGCTAAAAAAAAAATTACTAACTTAAAAATAAAAAATCCCGTTTAATTTGCTCGTTTCAAGTAGGATCTCTTGGGCCCTTGAGCAAGGCCCTTAACCCTCAGAGCTTCAGGGGTGACCCTGCACCCTAAAAACAGCTTACTAACGTCGCTGGGGTGTGCAGAAAAGAATTATAATTGAACTCACTATCGTGAAATCTTAGCACGCCTGTTTTGTGGTAGGAAGTCTGTTCTTAAACACCCAAGAAACTCCCATTTTTGCAAAAGGCAAAAAAGCCACGACTGTTTTCTTAATGCACTTTCAGAGAGAAAAAAAAAGTTTATGTAGATATTAATAGGTCAAATTCACTCATTTCATGTAAAATCCCCCAAAAAAACATGATCGTTTATTTGACCTGGAACTAAAATACTCAAAATATACGATGGAGTACATGGCATCTGTGTCTGTCAACACGCGTCTAGACAAAGTCCAGTTAAAAGTAAAAGTGTCCTTTTAAACTTTCACTTGAGTAAAAGTACAAAAGTATTTGCCTTCAAATTTACTCAAATATCCAAACAACTATAATTTATTACAGCTACTTTATAATGTTCCTATTATTATTTCAGTCACAAGACTCTTTTGCTTAATAAACTCAGTTTATGTGAAAAGACTCGAATGTGACTCTCAGCACACTGATCTATTAATAAAATAATATTAATGACTCAAACACTGATTAATTTCTATTACAATTATCATGAGCCCAACACCTCCTTTTTAACTACTTAAAAGGTCACGTGTGATGTGGCGAGTTCGCGTCTTTATTATCATAAATAAAAAAGTGAACTGATCCCGCAAAATGGGGTTGAGTCAAAAAGAAGAGATTTGATTTTGCAATGTAGTGAAGTAAAATTAAATGAAAATACTTCAGTAAAGTACAGATACGTGAAAAAGCGACTGTAACGATTTACATTCCCTTCTTCACTGTCCATCACTGGTAGTAGGATGAATAAGGGATAAAGGAAAAGGCAGGAAAGCATGAGGCTAATGAGAGAGAGAGAGAGAGAGAGAGAGAGAGAGAGAAAAAAACGACTTCCTGTGGCTGTAAGCCAAGTGATATGATTTGAAAGGCAAATGAACTGGCAAAACGTGTTGCAATCCAGGTGGACTCACGTCTCACAGTCAACACCAGGGTGAATTTCCCACATGGATGTAACGTATATGTAACATGTTTTCGCATGAATATGCACAGGACCACACACACACACACACACACACACACCCACACACACACACACGATTTCATGCCTCAGGCAAAGTCTGGCTTGTTATAGTTTTAGTGACTGCGTGTCTGAAACGGTAATGGTGAAGTGATTGTGCTTGGTGTGTTTGTGTGTGTGTGTGTGTGTGTGTGTGTGTGTGTGTGTGTGTGTGTGTGTGTGTGTGTGGGTGGGTGTGTGGGTGAGTGTGTTTGGTCAGGCGGCAGCTGTTAAAATGCTGCTGAACAGACTGTCCACAGGGAGACACTGCCGACACAGAAACGTGCTCAGCCACCGACTGCTGTTTGGGATATTTCCCAGTGTTAAACACACACTTAGTGACAGCGCGCTCACCACGTGTGACCCCGCACGACTGCGAAATAAACCCCGGTAATATTTTACGCGGTATAAATCGGACACAACCTCTTCCTCTGCCTGGTTAAGCCTCGCCTGAGGCCGGAGCTGAGTCAAGATGGGATCAAACCCTGCGGCTGACCTGGCTGACAAAATAAAACGGACCCAGTTGTGTTTTTGTCGTTCGAACACATGGTTTAAAACGGAATACACAGGTAGTCAGTGATTAACAGTATGATGGAGTTGCGTTCCGATGACCCCGTCGTGACTTGAAAATAAGTCGAGACGTGGCCTAGTCTAACCAGGAGTCTTAAAGAAAGGTGCTCAGTATGCGGTATTATACTGTAAATTGCTAATACAAATTATAATACATAATTTAGCAAAACAGAGCGATTTACAGTACCGTACTGTATAAAGTTTACTGTATGTATATATATATATATATATATATATATATATATATATATATATATGGACGAGCGCCGGTTTGCGAGTGGACTTGCGGTAGAAGCACATAGATGATGATGATACCGATCAGTGCGCTCTATTTCAGTGTCTGGCAACGCCGGTAAAAAAGAAGAGAGACAAGAGCTAATATTTGGCTTTAAGACACAGAAGAAAAAGACTGCCGCAAAGAGTAAGATACGTACATCCTGGTAGCGCCCCAACGTATCGCACCGCATACATATATTTTTACAAATTTATTACAATTGGAAACACAATTCTTGGAGATACAACTGTTGTTATACGTAGCTATAACTTAATAACTTGCAGATTTTCCTCAACATTAAAACACAGCCATAAACGGCATATTGATATTAAAATATTAACACGCTTTCATAAATGTACATTTATGACTGCCATTTTTTTTTTTTTCTGTGATTGGATTAGATGTTTAAATATCCTGTATTTGGCTCAACAAACTATCGTAGCGTTAAAGAAATCACAGCTACGAGCTCTGGGAAATTGGATGGGATCTCATTCTCTTGGCAATCGTTTCATTTCTTTTTCAATCATTTCGTCGTATTTTAATTAAGATGTTCCTCATCCAGCACGGAGGTCGAGAGGGTATCGGGTCGGCTGCTCCGGCAAACATTTTCGTCGAGCGTGCAAAATCGTATCCTGACATTTCCGCTGATTTAGAGGCTGGAACGTTATAAATAGCGGCTAACGTAGCTAAGTAATGATCGCCCCATGTAGTCTCTTTCGAACGCTTGATTTTACAAACATTACGTTCAAAATTCAACGTTATCGCGGCGCTCGCATGCAGGGCCGTACTAATATCACTCTATTTACACTAATCAGGAAGATGAAAGGGGATCCGGGAAGCTCATTCTGGTGGAAAATGGGATTGGAGAGGCTTCGTCAAACACAGGACATTGTCTCTTGTGTTACTAACCCTTTCATCAAGCAAATTAACAGCGATTTTGGGTAATAATGTGAACCCCGTCTCTGCTCGCCCTCGTCGTCTTTTAATAAAGTAAATGAACTTCTAACCTCTGAAAATAGCCGGCAAAAAAATGAATGATTGACTGATTGGCCTGAAGGATGCTGTGCGTAAGTGTACACACAGTGACACCATAAGATTATGTGCTTTTTTTTTTCATTGAGTCTCCATTTGCTGTTCGAATAACCTCCACTCTTCTGGGAAGATGTTTTACTAGGTTTTGTGGAGATTTGTGTTCATTCTGCCAGCTAGTAAAGTCAGGTACTGATGTAGGTGAGGGTAGGGTGCAGTCAGCGCTCGCAAAAAGGGTTTAACAGGTTTGCAGGAGATCTTCCACTCCAACCAAAATCCTCATGGAACTGGATTTGTGTACAGCGGTATAGCAATACAGGAACAGATCTGGTTCTCCAAGTTCGAGTGATGGGGAAATTTCATGCTGCCACATCCAAAGACGTCCTACACAATTATGTGTCTCCAACTTCGAGAAACAACCACATGCCGCATGGTTGAAAAAGTCAGGTATCAATGTACATCTCTAAGCATGGCTCCAGTTTTCCGGATAAATCTGAAAGCGGCGTTTTCTTCTTAAACGCTCCACATCCACACTATCGTTTTCAATCGTTTCTCACCCGCGTTCCTCGGCTTCTGTTTTCACAGTCCACACTGCGACGCGAAAACACGTTCGCGAATGTATCCACTTTGGAAAGCGTTTTCAAAAAAGCTACGTTTCCGATGAAACACTGTCTCAGCGTTGGAAGGCCAAAACGGAGAGAAGAAATATGCGTTTTCGAACAAAAGTAATGTATCAGTATGGACATCCTTTTAGCTCTACGTATCTCTCTGTCCCCACTGCTGTTTGTTTTCCTTCTGTATCCCTCCTTTTCCTCGAATTTCCTCCTCTAAAAGAACAACAGCTCCCTATTTCCAGCAGTTGACCTCCCCTTTTCTTGCCCGGTCTCTCTTTTATTTGTCATTTTTGCAACGCCGTGGGCAAGGCACCGTCGCGTCAGTGTCTCGGCGTCGGAATGCGAGAAAGACCAGGACGCCGCAAATGATCGTGCTGTGCCGTATCGGCCTCCTCCGACAGTGCGATAGAAATCTGCCTCTCGCCAGCAGCACGGAGGGAAAGGAAGATGAAGACGGCTTGTGCTGTCGGTTGGAAGCATCACCCTGCTGTGTCTCAAACAATTCCCTTACTCGCCTACTAAATCTAAAATGACAAAATTGCAAATTTATCAACGTCAACATCTACTAGCCGTTCATTATCAGTCTCTTTTTTCTTGGTAGCTGTTTATTGTTGAATATTTGTGATTTAAAATCCCAAAGAAATGCGAAGTGAAGTGAAATTTGAAAAATGTAATATATATATTGTCCTATAGGACAGAGTCTCTTTTATTCGCTCGAGGACCCCAAGCCATTTCACATAGGATGCTCGCCATATAGTGACGAAAGGATCGTGACATATATATTTCAAAAACAGGTGTAAAAATAAAGATAAAAGGACTTTTCACTTGTTGCATGTACAATAAATCTCATTTCTCAGCAATGTTAGGAAGCCAGGGGCAGAGTCAGCCATAATACAGCGCCCTTGCAGCACAGGGGGTTAAGGGCCTCACACAAGGGCCCAAGAGTGGCAGAGAGAGGCTTGAACCCCTGACCTTCCAATCAGCATCTCAGAGCCTTAACCACTGAGCTCCCACTTTTCCAATCACGTGACGTGTTTACAAACACAAACTATTACATTTATAGCATTTAGCAGACGCCCTTATCCAGAGCGACTTACATTTTTTCAACTGAGCAGCTATGGGGTTGAGGGCCTTGCTCAGGGGCCTAGAAGTGGCTGCTTGAAGTGGCTAGGATTTAAGCTCATGACCTTCGGATCGGAAGTCCAATGCCTTAACACTAACCAGCACATTGGTATATAATATGTACCAAGAGGTTGGAGATTGCCAGAGGTCGAAGCGTCAGAATCTCGTACAATTCAATGTTTTTTAAACGGCGTATTTAAGCAGCAGCAAACTACAAATCAGCTTCCCGCCACGGAAAAGAAAAAGGAAACAAACAAAGAAAAAAGATTCGGTTAGTGAGGAAAAAAAAAACCAGCAGAAATGTTTGCATTAAGTAATGATTTGCATGTTAAGTGTATATTAGCAGCATCAACACATAAAAGTCATGCAGAGTGAAAATGAGAAAAAAAAACAAAAAAAAAGAAAGAACGATAAAAAAAGGGCCAATTTAATGCAACAATTTAACGCGGGTTCTTTGAACAAAAGAGCCCTCGCGTATAAACAGTGCCGACAAAGCATGTCAAAGTCATGGAAATAGGAAAGGCAAACTCCCCCAGAGGACACTGAATGACAAACTCATCACAAGTCAGCAACCGCTGCATATTCATTCGCCACTGACATATACAGGGGCTCATTCATCAGTTGCCGCATAAAGTAACTCATTAAATTTTATGATGTTGCTATTGTGCTTCTTGCTTCAAGCCGTGGCACAGAACTGTCTGCCAAGGAGCCCAAAATCCCTCATTTGAATGCAATCACGGGATTGAACTTCTTCCCAAATTAGTCTTTCATGTCATCTGCCATATAAAAAGGTGCGCGAGAGCGTGACCCTTCTTTCATCTCGTCTTTTTTTTTTCCACTTAAAACACATAACTGTATCTATATCCTGTGAAATGATGAATTTTTTACAAGTATTATTTGTTTTCAGTCATGAATGATGGATGTAATGCATTTATCAGTGCTGAAATTCTATGATTTACATTCTTCATGTTAGACTTCCTAATAGCTATTGTATGTTGACAACAATGTGCACTCACAAAAGACAAAAAGAAAATCTCTGATCCTTCCTTTTAAATTGTATTCATCAGAAGCGTTCTATATGACAGGAAATAAAGTAGTTTCCGTTTTTGCACGTCAAACAGGTAAAGTAAAAGTGGTAACTTAGTGGTTAAGACCTTTGGATCCGAAGGTCGTGAGTTCAACTTCCATTTACACCAAGCCGCCACTCCGTTGGCCCCTGAGCAAGGCCCTTTACCCCATAGCTGCTGAGTTACATGAGATAAAATATTACTGTTTTCATGGAGAAGCATTTTGCTAAAAGCCATAAATGAAAATGTAAGTTGTGAGCGTGGACCTGAGAAACGGACCGTGTACACTAGATTTGCATCGGTGCATCGGAATAAAAGTTAACGCTGTGATGCGTCCATTTTCTATCGATTTCTCCTCCTGGTTCCCGAGCGCGTTCTTTCAGCGCCGCTGCTGCTACGTAAAAATGACGTACCACAACGCTACGGAGATCGAGGCGTGTCCTGAGAGTCACATACAATACAGATTAACATGGCAGAGGTAGAGCTGCGTCTTCCTGCAGACAAAACAGGAAACGAACGTCTGGTTTTATTTTTCTCTTTTTGCACTACAAAGGGCCCATGCGCTAGAAGTCAGAAGGCACTTAAGTCAATTGATTTGCTCTGTGTCTGAACCGATGAAATAAAAGCTGACTAGCTGTACCATACTGAATTGCACAGCATTCTATTTTTTCTATTGAATCGTATCGCATCCCATTGGTAGCTGCTACTTATGTATCGTCGTAGATGTGCATCCCCAATGTACACCATGGGACTGGTCAGAGGAATCGTTTAAGCAAATCATCTGCCTAACCTTCACCCTTAAATTATACAGAACTGAGGAAGTACTCATTTCGGATGTTCGAACTCTCCACGTATCTCATGTGCATCTGTTCGCCTGTCACTCGTTAGTTGAGTGCAGGGTAAACCATGTGCATCACGAAGTCAAAGCGCTACTATTTTTGAAGAAGGTAAGACAGAGGGCTGGTGAGATAGGAAGAGCGAACAGCTGTCATTCTGCATGAGACTATCAATCAGTTGATTAAGGTGAGAAAACAGGGCCCAGCCATTTCCCTGTCAACTCACTCAGGCAGGTTGAGACGCCGCCTCAGGAAGACGGGTAAATTCCACCACGGCTAGCTGACGACTCCCGGCTTCTAGAGTCTAATCAAAACAAGACTGTCACTCGATCGACTCCTTCATTGACTGTCGTTCCTCTTTAATTGTGCGGCTAATCAAAACAAACTGCCGTCGGCGGCCGATCGCTCGGGCTGCTCCCTGATGGATGAGGCAGATCATCAGCAGCATCGCGGTGATGGGTGATGTCGAGCATTAATCATCATTATCCGGCCCACGTGCAGCAAACACATACGTTTAGAAGACTTCCTGTACTTACCTCTATCAAAGCAAAGAAAGAAAAGGAATCTGATTCGGCCCTAATTTTTGGAATGCGATGATTCTTCTCCCCCTGTACAGAAGCGAAATGATTCCTAGGATTCGGGTTCGACGCCAAATTCTTGCTAATTTTACAAAACAAACTGGAAAAAATGGCACATAATCCGTTCCGCTCACTCAATTACTAAACAGCGTTGCCTGGAATTATCTGCATCTCCGAAATGTATGCGAAGGTATTATCGATTCCGACGCCACCGACTCATTCAGAACGGGATGCTCCTTTATGCAAACGCTTTGAAATGCTATCTTTCGGAGAAATCCGCAGAGAGTTCTTTGCCATCACATGCCTGTCGCTTTAAGTTTAGTCGTGCACTAAATTCGCAGCGTTTGTACCCCACAACTGAAGCTCCTCAAGCGCCGCGTCTCGTTTCGAAGCGGAACGCCGTGCAAATCCTGTAGCATATTTTTATGATCAGATTTATTAGATGTATAACATCGATGTATACTTAAAAACTAAATAAATGAGAAGAAGCAATAAAGAAAACAAGTCAAGTTCTCTCAGAATGGCGGCCGTCTTCAAAGCAAAGGAAAGAGGTCACAGAATTCGAGCAGGAATAGATTTTTTTCCCATGTAACCCTCATGCACAGAAATAAAACACTCCAGGGAAACGAGTCTTCTGAGACACCGTGACATCAAGAATATCAGGACGTGAAACGCCCGTCTACCGCGGGTCTGCCTCGGCTCTCCGCCGGCTCTCCTGATGGATTGTCTGCTGCAGTGCTTCCTGAAGAACCACTCATCAATCAATGTCCAGGCTGACAGGACTCACGGACGGCCCCGCCCAAATAAATAGAGGTTATCGGGTCCTCTCAGAGCGCCTGAGCGACCCTAATGGGCCCCAAACGCCGATCTCGGAGGGGAAAAAAAAAGAAATAAATAAAAGCACCAAGATGCTTTTTGGCAGAGAACATATCTCGTAACTTCCTTCGAGGCCTCAACTCAGCATTTGGGGCCTTCAGGAATTGAATGTGACATTTAGCTCATTCGATGGAAATGATATCTAGGGGATACGACAGTACAGACCAACGACACTGCGTGGGTTTTTGAGAGTTTTTCTTTTTTTTTTTTTTTGTCCATGCAAATATTTTGTAATGGATTCATTTCCAAATTTTTGAACGAACTGCTCTTTTCTAAAACGATAAAAAAAATCCAAGGAGTAACATTTACTGCCAGGGTTACCACGGCAACAAAGAGGTTGTCTGATAACAAGCTGCCGATATTAGCCCGTTGTTGTTTTCGTGAGCTTTCGTATCAAGTCAAACTCGATGAAAAACAATTAAAGGTACATCGAGTGGCCTTTGAGAAGCGACAGCGGAAATGTGCCATAACAAAATCTCTGCGAAAATGGACAGCTTTTGGAATATAGACTTTATTTTTAGCATTCATATTTCTCAGTGGATTTTCCAGGGCGATTTACAATTGTCATTGATACGACTGAGTAGTTTATTAAGGGCCTTGCTCAAGGGCCCAGCAGTGGAAGCTCGGTGTTGGGATTTGATTTTTTATGACCTTCTGATCATAAATCCAACATCTTAACCACAATTATACTGCGTTTACTTCCTGTCTTAGCGAGAAAAAAAAAAAATAGGTTAGAAATCAAGCCTGTCTAGAAATAACATTTATATCAATGAGTTCATACTGGTGTTTTGCTCGGATAATTAGCTTGTGTATAAATGTCGATAGTGAATGTTTGGAACGGCTTCATCTCTATGCGTGTAGGTGTGTGTAATTATGTGTCATTTCAGAAATGAATTGAAATGAATGTCACTTTGTTCAAGCGATATGAACTGTAAGGTTTTATCCAGCAATCGCAGGCGTAAGCTACACTTAGTGGTGGGCTTAAGTCGCTTTTTCACGTATCTGTACTTTAATGTAGTATTTAAAATTAGGGACATTTTACTTCACTGCATTTCAAAGTCAAATCTCTTACTCTAGATTTTGTAAAATCAGTCGTTCCATTTTATTAATGAGGATAAAAGCGTAACTGGTCAAACACGCAGCGAGTCACCAATCAGGGTCGAGCGCACGCTCTGATTTAAACTTGTTCTGATTGGCGCTTGGTGGCGTCTACTGAACTTACAGTTTAGAATCTTTGATAATTAATGATAATTGAAAAAATAAGATAGAGTGCAACCTCGATACTTGCGGGGGTTACGTTCTATGACCCCCTGCGAGTAACAAAAAAATCGAGAGGTTTTGACTATCCTTTAGATGGTTTCTTTTTAAAGGGGAATTGTACATGTAGTGTAAACTCAACAAAAATTGTGAATTACTTGTCATAAATGTTTTATTTACTACTTTAAATGAATAATACAATAATAAAATAGGAACATTTCGATGTCATTTATTAGTACAAACTAAAAGTTTTGAAATGTAACTCCGAACTTTTAAGCCACTGGCGGCTTCTCGCGAACGATCAGATTTTTCGCGAGTTGCTCTCAGTCCGGTTCCAAAAGAAAAGTCGCGAACTATCGAGGTCGCGAGTGTCAAGGTCACGAGCGTCGAGGTCCCTCTGTAATTGTAATAGAAATCAATCAGTGTTTGACTCATTAAAATCATTCTATTAATAGATCGTTGTGCTGAGAGTCACATTAGAGTCTTAAATCTCTACTTTTACTTTGTCCACCACTGCCTAGATGCACTGTGGCTGCTACAGAGCTGATCCAATGTGTCTGATATCCTGTACATCATCTCTGCTATCAGTAAACCGTTACCACTTCCTTACATTGTGCCTTGTGTAATATTTTAAGCATTAGGGACCTTTAGAACCCCTGGGAGGAATAAGACCATTCCACGTGCAGATAATGCAAAGCAAATGTGAGACGTTGGAGAGCAGGTCTTATCTGCCGCAGCTGATATGAACTGTGAGTGAGAAGACACAGCGCTCGCTTGGGCAGACGTAAAAGGCCACGATGACATGCATGACTTTCCCTAAGACTAAACAACCACAAAAGGGGGTTGGGTTTAAAGGAAAAGGGACGATGAACCGGAATGGAGCAACAGCTGTCAGCGAGGTGGCTCCCGGAGGCACGGGGCCACACTAACAACAGTCTCTTGTTTAAAGAATCGTTTGGAAATAGGAGCCACATGCTTCTGCTCGATTACTCACTGCTGTTCAAATACAAGGCCTTGATTGGATAATTTGGGGTGTGTGAGCATGTGTGTAAGCAATTGTGCAGCAAAATACAGTACTAAAAAAAGAACAACGATCCAAAGCAGGGTGTGTGTGTGTGGTCTAGGAGTGGTGTTTAAACGCACAATGAGAGATTAAGGCTAAATATTATTGAACAAAATGGAGATTAAATAAAACATTAAAGGGAAAAAAGGTATAAAAGATAAAAAAAAAAATTAGCTTATTTCTTACTTTTTTTTGTAACAGCAGGGGGCGGGGGATTCTAGTGTAATTCAAAAAAGAACAAAGAGATATAAATCTCAAACTAGTCGTGTTTAACTGAAGGAACACCTTTTTACGTAAACACTACAGTCCATGACTTGAGTCTAAAGTAAGTTCTGAACTTTCGCAGCACAAAAAAAACCTCCTGTTACAACGTAATTTATGATAATGAAAGAAATCGCAAACGCAGGATCGTCATAATCGATCGCGATATCCATATCACAATATCGGCCGGCCTTCGTGAGGATCACAACAGTCCGCTGCGGCCCGAGTCGGAAATTTCTCCTCGTTCGTGCTTACCGAAGTGCTTCGGTATCACAGAGTGCGGCAGGGTTTTTCGCAGCCTTTTTTTGGCAGCGTATCCCTTTCTAACTACGATTTAGCCTGGAGCATTAGAAGTAGTGAGCTCCTCAACCCATCATCTCACTGTTTCTGACCTTTAAAATATGCCTCGCCATCTGATTTCGGCTTCAAATACGGCTAATGTGCAGAGCGATCCTGCGCTCGCCGAGTCCCGGGGAGCAGGCGGTGCAAGAGGAGGCTGGCTAATTTGAACTGAAATATGGCATTACAGTATTATTACAAAGTCAGAAATAGTTTTTAGGGCTTAATTTTTTGTAAGATTGACAAGGACATAAAGGTGGACCGTGTCCTCAACCAGGGACTCAAAGTCACAGTCAGAATGGTGGGGATGCATCAGTGGGTGTGAGGTTCAAAGCCAGCTGTGCAGGCAGGAAATGATGAATAGCACTAAAAACAATTCATACATCAGAGCTGTTGCTCAGGTGAAACCTGGACCAACACACACACACACAAACACACACACACACACACACACACACACATTTGTCTTACTACCCTTATGAGAACCGTAATACTAATATTGTAACCTTAAACCTTAGCAACTTTTTGCTAATCTTTTTAATCTGCAAAACCTTCCATATCTGGTGTCCACCAAGATACAAAAAGGCGTCTACCCACATTTAGCTAAAATCATATACGAGCCATACAGCTCATATAAAAAACCTTTAATCACATATACGCCACGGTACGGTACATTTTCATCTTCCGCGGGTCACTTGGCGTAGCCATACCTGGTCAATGAGGCACACAAACCAACGCTGTTGTACTGAACGACATGCTGTAACAGCGTGAATCAGGAACAGGGTTCCGAGCCGTGAACAGTGCATCGTTTACCTTTGGGTGACCGTGCTGTGGACCAAAGCAGAGATCCAGCCTCGTGTGAGGATCGACCATGCCGTTTCGAGAAGCATGAACTAGCGACAATTTTCAGCTTCGGAATTTTGCTATATGGCGACTTTATGTTCATACTGCGCATTACGAAACACTGTATGACTTTTTAAGTGGTGTGTAATAAAGGAACTCGGCTGTAAGTTAAACCTAAAAAAGAGGATTATGAGGAAGAAATAGCATTAAGTTCTGGCGTTATTAAAGTATGGTGTATCACTATTATTTTAAGAGCGCGCACGAGATATTCTAGGTGTGGGGAATCGAATTAAATCGCTAAACTTTGGAAGTTTTCTCATAAAAATGTGCTACACAATCTGCACCTGTAATGCATTCAGGAACAAAGTGCACCCGTACAGTACAGTTTGCTTTCTTATTATTAACAATATATAAGAAAACCGCAGCTGATTTGCTATATATCACTCGGGGAAAATTATGCATCTCTCAGCTTTTCTTGGAAATCTTAATTTTTTCACTATGTTTACTAAACCAAAATCAAAATTGGTCTACACGAAGCAGTATCAAAAAGAGACTAACAGTGCTAACTGGTGCTATTCAGGCCACGTGCGTTACCTGCGATTTCATCATGGACAAAGAGCGAACGTGAGATGCTGCATGAAACTGGGCCACGGAGACGTTTGAAATGACGTATGACATGTTTGACATAAGGCGATGCTGCAACGAGTCGTTCAAAGGTGCTGCGACTTCCACACCCACCCTACTCGCCAGATTTGACTCCTGCGGACTTCGCCCTCTTGTTGCGGAGATCCAGCGCGAATCCCAGATGGTGTTTGACACGCTTCGAAAAAAGACTTCCAGGATACATTCCAAAAGTGGCAGGAACGCAGGCGACGCTGTATTGCTGTTCAAGGAGACTATTTTGTAGGAGATAGTGTGTGAACGTAGAGAAATAAAGTACTTGATCGTAAACAGAGCTCGTCTCGAAACTCAGAATCGAGTCCATTGTGGATCAGAGATGGCAAAAACGCTCATGAAAACCCAAGCATTCCAACCAGGCAGCTCCGGGAAAACTTTAAAGGGAAACCCAGGAACGAAAACGATGCTGTTTAAATGTATTATTAATCCTGAGCCTCGATGCTGGATTGTAAAATAAAAAAATAAAAATCTTTCAAGCGCCGGTTGATTGCTGTGGCTGTAAATATCATCAGCAGCTGTGGTTTACTAGATGAAGGAAGGTGAGAAGAGAACGTTATGCTTTTAAAAAGATATTACAGAACTAGAGGAAAAACTACATTCTATACTGTGTGTGGGTTAAAATACAGTAAGTATCTTCCATGGGAGACATGTAGCAACAAACAATGTGATTTACTACTAATACAACGCAAAAAATAACAAACACACAACTACAGCATGAATATATATCATTAATATTACGGACAGCAGCTACACTAATTCCTATTTACTGCTATATTTTTCTTTACCCATCCAGAAGCATCTCAAGATTAAGACAGCCCCAGTTGTGTCCCACCTCATATAGATTTCAGACCTTCAAAGAGAACCCTTAACCTTCAATCGCTTAGCTGTGTAACAGAGAACTGGATAAAAGCGTCCAAATGCCATAAATATGACTAACATTGACATGTTAAAGTCCGGTTGCAAAGATAAGAATGGGATAATAAAAAGACATGAAGAAAGATAAAATAGAAGAGATGGCGGGAGTAAATAGCGAGTGTGCAAACTAACTTTTCTCAGCTAGAATTTGGCGAGGACGGGAGGTAATTCGAGTCTGGCGGCCTTCTCCCATGTTCCAACTAGGATGGAGATTTTGTGCGCATCCAGCAGAACGCCACTGACAAGGCGCTTCATTATGTGCATCTCTGCAGCAAGGGGACTTCCTCAGCAAAAGCTCCGGCACGAACGACTCTGGAAGAGGTATATAACGGAACGGCTGAATGTGTGTGCACCGCAAATACCCGACCTCCATCGAATATTCTTCATGAATAAATATCTCGCCGGCTAAACTTCCCCATGTTGGAGAAGGATTGGAATTCTTTTTCTTTTCAGTCCGCGTCCGAAAGCCCAAGTGAATATTTCAGGGCTTACACGGAAGAGAGGGAAGCCATCAGGTGAACTCGAGCAGAAATGAGGAAAGGCAAATGTTGGCATTCCTAGATTTATCTCCAGCAAGTTTAAGAGATTAGCGTATTCGCCATCCAAAGCGACAGGCATGAGGTGCTTGAAACACCAGGCTTTTGTTTGAAACCACTCCTGCATTCCGTATCGCTGCCAAATCTCCACATTATTTGGCAACGCACGATTCCTGCTGGTTTGGCACACGCTGGACAGGTGTGAGAGGTCAGCCCTTTTGCAGCGAGAAACTCAACAGAAGACAGCACGTTCCCTACAGCTAGGCCGGGTGCTGAACGTTCACAGGCGTTTGCCTTGCAATCGCAGGCAGGTGTTAACGTGCGAGACAGTGATGGAGTCATTCTCCAGACAGAAAACATTTGTAAATACGCCTGGCCGGCTCGCACAGACAGATAAATAATAGCATAACCCATTAATTGACCATAAATCATCTTTGAAATAATGTAATCTGAATGTTTCATTTGACACGCCTGGCACACAGGAACCTTTTGTGGGAAAACATCTTTGATGCCATGATCATCTTTTGCTAGCAAAAAGCTTGTCAGCTAACTGTGGTGTATATTCGAGATTAAGCAAGCAAATATGTCTGTATGTTGATTGACCTACAGCACATACTAGTCAAGAAAGTTGAAGTTGTTTCAGGGTCAGAAGTGCTTCTTGGTTTACCGCTGATGCTGTAAGAAGCCAAGTTGATTTAAGAGTTATTTGATAAAATTTGTGGTCAGGAGACCCTGGTTTGGTTTGCCCAATCAGAGGTCGGATAGGGAGGTGGTAGATCAGTGATTAAAACATTTGACTTTGGATCGGAGGGTCACGGGCTCAAATCCAAGCACCACTAAGCTGCCACTGCTGGACCCTTAAGCAAGGCGCTTAACTGATCTCTCTCAACTGATCAGTTGCTCTGGAGGGCGTCTGCCAAATGCCGTAAATGTAACTGTCAGAAATTCATCGAGTTAAGACTTTTAGTCAAATGCAGTCTAAGTGAGAAGGAGTACCTCAGTGGTTAAGATGTTCGACTGGTTAAAGGTTGGATCAGAAGGTATTTCTGACTGATCCAAAGAGGACAAGAACACATTTAGAAAAGACTGTAGGATGTCCCTGATCCTGCAAATAACCTTTATTAAATGGAGGCCCTGCTTACCTGTCTTAGGCCACGTCCAAACTAATACGTTCTGTTTTAAAATCGCATATTTTTTTCTCAGTTTTGGTCTTCTGTCCACACTAAGGTGGCGTTTCCAGTCAATGAAAAAAAATGCTTTTTGTCCAAAGTGGATAAATATGAAAATGTCGTTTTCGCGCTGCAGTGTGGACGCTCAAACCGAAAACAATGACATTTTTATTCATTGGCCGTGATGTTTGAGATAAAAAACAAATAAACGGCAGACTGGTAATAACACAGGTGGAAGCGTCTTATGTTTTGCACATTAACAGTACAGGGACGTAAGTGTTTCAGACGTTTCAGAGCGAATTTTGGGAAACGATTGAAAACTAAAGTGTAGACGCGCATCGTTTTTAGACAAAAATTTATCTGGATTAGTGTAGATGTAGCCTTAGTAAGCCTAATCCATGGTTTGAGAACCTTAAAATCCCAGGTTAAAACATTCGTTTCACTATTAGTTCCCTTTTATTTTCCTCAGTCGTTGCATGCCTGGCCGAAATGGCGAATACTGACAAAGCTCGGTTTAACTCTTTGTACAGTACATCGTGACATGATCAAAGCTAAGTTCAGTGAGAAAGACCTGCAAATGTTTTGGATTCAATTTTATGATTCTATTTTATAGTAGCTCACAAACATGCTGTATAAAGCATGTAAATCATAAATATTTCATAGGATACACGCGTGTAATATAAAAAAAAAAAAACACACACACTGTGGACCAAACCCACCCCTTTCCGAGTTCTACAGTTGGAGCGTTTGAGTATCAGTGAAAAACCTCTTCAACCAGTCTCCCGAGCAGGCTCTGTGGAAAGCTGGAGTTGCTAATTGTGTTTCTGCAAAAAGCTTGTGCTGGAACAGCATTTGTTTTCTGACAATTAAAAAAAAAGACATGAAGACGTGTCTTCTTTTAACAAAGCTGTTTTTTTTTGAACAAGCTGTGATATTGTTAATTTAAACCCAGAGAACATCCAGTGCTCTTTCTTGAGAAATGATTGGTTGCTTCACCATATTTAGCATGGCATAAGAAAACCCGATATTAGCAGGAGCCTAGGGGGTATTCTAATATAATACAACACCGTTTTTTTGCTGAACGCTGAAAAGAATCTAGCCATGATGAAAAGGTGGAGTGTGACCATGCTGTGGTAATACAAACCTCCAGACTCAGTTACTTTCCCCATGAATGGGAGATTGGCTGAGATTCTGGGTCTTTTGATGAAACCCTAAGGTATAAGAGACGATAAGAGCTTGTTTCCAGCCCGAGCAGGGCCCAAACCTTTACCGCACAGTCGTGTTTTCACTTTCCGACGGCACGTGATTTAGCTCAAGAAGTCCTCGATAATTACCTGATGAGTTCATTCAGGTATGCCAGAGTAGCAGAATGTGCAGAGCATAATGTTAGGGACTGAACGTCTGAGCCTCGAGTGCTGTAATAGGGCACATCACCCCGCTGTGGAAGCCCGGGAAATGAGGTCTGAACCAGGTGGCGAGGCGGGAGGGTGGCAAGCAGAAGTCAGCATTCTCGCTTCCTGCAGACGCCATGTTTGAACGCCTGTTAATTAGAGCTATCCGGCCATCCATTCTGGTTGCCCTTCGCCCGACCTTCTGCCTTCTTTGCCAGAACCTCCTACCGATCCTGCTAGCTCGAATCAAATTCCACCACCTTGTGTGCAGGATAAAGAGCCTGGAGTCGAACACGTTCGCTCGGATCAAGAGTAGTTCCTTAGCGTTTGCGGGTATCCTATTGGCAGCTTTCCATTTAGCTTTCCACTTAGTCCGGAGCTTGAAAGAACATCGATCAAAGATCATGCCTCCACAATTTCCTTCCTAAATACATGACAATACCAGTGCTTAATTCAGCTGGCCTAAGAACGATCGTATTTATTGTTTTTTTACGAGTGTTAGTCAGTGAATATGGGGCACCGAGCCAAACGTGATCCTCATGCCAAAAAAGCTTCCATATGGCAATCAAAACTCCCACGTAGCTAGGCAACAGAGATACAGTGTGAACAGGCCCCAGCGCCTGGCAGTTGTTGCTAGGGAACTGCTGGGATGCGGGTGCACTCGCTGGCTCACACTCTAATAGTTCGGATTTGATGGAGGTGCACACATAAGGAGATGAGGGATGGCGAGGCTGAGCATGCCATGCATCAAATCCAACCAGGCTCTGGAGGGCCCGCTGGATAAGCTCTCCTAACAGCCCAGGAAAGGAGGGAAAAAAAAGCAAAAGAAAGGGAGTAGGGAGAAAAGAAACATGCAGACGTATCCTAGATAGAAGCACATTTGCATATAAGTGGTGTCTGAATAATTGAAAGGTGAGGAAGAGAAGTGGGGAGCTGGATGCCTGGCAGCGAAATCTATTAGCAGGAGCACTGAGGTACACACTGACATAGAGGGAGACAGGAGTGGACACAAAAAGGACAGCTAGCAGACTTGACTGGTTGTGAGCCGTGGGGAAGGAGAGGAAGGTTGAGAAAAAAGAGAGAAAGTGCGGGAAAAAAAAGGAAGAAAGAGAAAACGCAAGGGAGGTAAAAAGAGAAGTAACAGTTATGTGATGGGTTTTTAAAGGGAACTCTTCCCTACACATTATTAACCCGTTGAAACCTCAGTACACTGCTAATCCAGTAAAACATTATAGTTATTGGCAGTGATGGCTCTAGGTTCGAATGTGTTCACGGATCAGTAGGGTTCGAGGGGTTACGTTCAAGAAGTGAAACATGGAGAAGAAAATATGGACCAAAATAACCATCTTTAGAAGAAAGGAAGCCTCGCTTTGACACTCTGATTGAGATTTGTTTGCTGATGGCACATTCAAAGCCTTCAAAGCAGAACGGCAAACATCCCCGGGCTGATATCACAAGGAAAGGACAAAGGACATGCGGCGCTTCTAGCTCTCATTAGCAAGTCATCTGCTTCGGGCAGATAATTCGCTTTTAATGGAGATGAAGGCATGAGCCTGTCAAAAACCCAAAGATAGTAGCGACATTAGGACAGAAATAAGTGAGAACTTCAATTCCAGTCATTTTGGCAAAAAAGAACTGGAAAGAGTTCTGTAGAAAGTGGTTTTAAGGACTATCAAAGTTTTCTTTGAGAAGATTATAAAACAGAACACTCCCTCTGTTTATTACAAAATTGACGAGAGACTTTTATTTTTCAATGTGTGTAAGCAGTGGATACCTCGTAGGGTTCAAGACATGGAAGCCTAAATAAAATTTAACACTAAATCGTGAGGCTTTTCCAGCCATGTGTGGTTCATCCCCAAACTGTTAACACAAAATTGGAAGCACACAATTGGCTTGGGGTAGTCAGAAAATTGACCTATGACACCCAAACCTGTTCCATCATTTCAATGGCTTGTACCTTCAGACCAATGCCTTAACCATTAAGCTACCACCTCCCCACAAGATAAAATCTAGCACAGTGAAATTCTTTCTTAGCATATCCCAGCGATGTTAAAAAGTTGGGGTCGGAGCGTAGGGTCAGCTATGATACAGCGCCCCTAGAGCACTGAGGATTAAGAGCCTGGCTCAAGGGCCCAACAGTGGCATCTTTTCAACACTGGGGCTTGAACCCCCGACCTTCCGATCAGTACCCAGAGCCTTAACCACTGAGCTACTACTTCCCATTTACAGACTTATACTGTCTTATACTTATACTACACTACTTTATGTATGAGTTATGGGTTATGAGTTCCCGAACTGTCGGGACTGTTTTAGCAGCAAAAGGGGGACCAACACAATATTAGGCAGGTGGTCATAATGTCATGCCTGGTCAGTGTAAATCCGCATTATACCCATCAGATAACTGCAAAATAAGTTTAATGTGGGATGATACCAAAATAGAGCTGAACGGCTCTTCTGTGATGGCCTTCAGTTTTGTAAATCTTGATGTCAGGCTTCATTACACTGAATAACTGTAAAAAATAAATAAATAATACATTTAAAAAAGTCACAGGATGCCAGAAGTGTGCTGGAGTGAAAGACAAACCACTCAGCACTGACAGCAGCTGGATAGATGACTCGAGAAATGTTCTTTCCAATGATTCACACAGCAGGGTTGTGGCTACTGAATGAATATATTTAGCTGTGGGCAAAACTGTACTACCCTGATTTAGACCTCTATGGGTGAGAGAGAGAGAGAGAGAGAGAGAGAGAGAGAGAGAGAGAGAGAGAGAGGGAAAAGAGGAAAGATGTGTAGGGATCCTTTTGCTGCTATACCAAGTCTCCTACAGTATTGCTTTAGGGTACGGTTGTGCTACAGTGCTGGCCCTCATTAAGATCATGGAACATGGAGAGGGAAAAAGGGATGAAAAAGCAAGCAGAAACAGAAGAACAGAACAGCAAGTGGTGAATGGGGTTTTCAAATAGAAAAATGGTAAATTTGGAAAAAGAAAAAGTTCACAATGATCTTTTACTTTTGGTGGGTGTCAATTACGCTGTTAGTTTTTTAAACTGGAGATATTCAGAATAGAAAAGATCAAAAAATAAAAATGGTGAACGAAAACAATGGGGTTCCACGACTACTAATATCAATATACTGTAATTGATGTGTATGGAGGAGAAGCGTCTGGGACGTTTGGCATCAGCAGCACCCTAAAACGTGCCTGGATCGTCCTTCTCCGAGTTGGCATGCGATGCTGATCTTATTCCACACAAGCTGGGAGGTTTGGATAGTGATGTTCCACCCGCAGCTCTGAAAGCGCTCTTTCATACATAGTCGGCCACAAAGGAACGAGTTATTCAGCAGTGATTCGAGGATGCGATCTACATTTATTTTAAATGACAAAAAACTTAAAAAGTGGGTGAAGAATGACTTCGAGAGCAAGTCAGAGCAGGATTCAAATCGAACGACTGTGAGGAAAGTGTTAGACTTGACGGAGATTGTTATCAAAATGCTAATGCCCAGTTAAGAGGGAAAAAAAAAATTACGCTAGAATTTACAGTCGTACAATTAGTGCCATTGAATTGGAAATGTTTTCAGACTTTTTCAGTCTCAGCTATTTTCTCCACCACAGCCGACAAGTCAAGTTCTCCTCAGACTGGTGACTAATGAACGTATCAGTTGACTGGTCTATGCAACCCCTAGCTCATATGCATGAGCTTTTAGCTTGCTCTCTCTGCCACTATAAATGAACAGTGTTGGACAAAGTACACAAACCATGTAGTTGAGTTAAAAATTTCACTCGGTAAAATATTACTCCAGTAAAAGTGCTCCCTTAGAGCTTTTACTTGAGCAAAAGTACAGTAAATCTACTTAATTATTCAAAATACTATGATTTATTATGGCTTTAATGTTCCTAAAATCATTTTTGTTACAAGACACTTTGCTTAATCAACTCAGTTTATCTGAAAAGACTCGAATGCTACTCTTAGAACACTGATCTATTAATAGAATGGTATTAATGAGTCAAAAACTATTTAAACAAATGAATCACACAATTGTGGCGAAATCACGGATGTCGTGGCGAAGTCGAGTTTTTTTCTATCATTTAATGCTCTCCAAATGTTCTCCTTGCTGTTGAACTGACGCTGAACTGTATGTTGGTACTAAGTGGATACCATAAAAGTGGCAAGTTCAGAACAGAGCGTGAGCTCGACCCTGATTGGTGGCTGCTGTGTGTTTGACTGGTTACGTTTTTATCCGCTCATAAATAAAAAGGAACGACTGATTTAGCAAAATGTGGTTGAGTAAAAAGTAAGAAATTTGACTTTGAAATGTAGTAACGATTTACATTTACTTTGCCACTGTTCACCACTGAAATAAAAAAATTAAAAAAAAAGCGTCAGTTACGTCTGAGATGTCAGGCTTAGACCAAACAAACACCGTGAGAGATGCTAATGTTGACAATAGGCCTTTACAGTTTCTCATTATATTTAGACAGAAAAGTAAAACAAGGTTGCATCATAGCATTATGTCCACTGGAGGACCTCAAAAGAGAATTGCGCCCCCGTTTTAAAAGCTAGACGATCCAAATACTAGAATCAAACTGTACCAAAGATCTAAAACATGCACTTTCGAAACTATGGGCGGAAAAGAAGAATAAAACCCTGGTCAGTACTTCACACAGCTCCGCTAATGCTCAGCTGCCAGTCAAGCTAAAAGGATTCAATCGCTTCCCTTTTGTGTGGTCGAATATTAATTGTAATCGCTCGCCGAAGTCAAAGTGCGTGAGGTGTTTCGGATTTTCAGCGCCATTGTCTTTTCTTAGTCTTTGAGAGCGCTGATATGAATATACATGACAATGGTCCTTCTCTGAATCATAACAAGTCAGTTACTATGCCACTCCAGGAAGTCTTCGCGGGCACAGAGATCCGACCTGATTTGCATACTATTTCCGCATTTAATTTTCCATAGAAGAGACAGGGGCTTGATGGGGCCTAATGCGGCGTCTGACACCTCCAAAGCCCTGTAATTATCCCCCTGACCTGCTCCTCAGCCAGATTCTTTCCAATTAATTGCTAACATAAATAGAGCTTCAGGTGGTCCTGGGGTCACACGAAATGCCATGAATACACAAAAGATTATTACGGCAAACTTTCATCTAACACGGGAACTTTGGGTAACAACATTAGCGATGTATTTCTTCAATGACAAGTTGACCTTGGAATGATGAACTTCATGCAAACACACACAAACCTTTTTTTTTTTTTTTTTTAAAGGGAGGTCTGTGTTAAACTATTAGGGTTTCGGAACTATATTTCTGATATTCCCACACTTGTGATTTTTTTTTTTTCCCGGCATTAAAACAATCAAAATTTGGTTCATTGTCAAAATATTGCTACACAAAAAGGGCTAGAAATAATGAAATGGTTCCTTCATAATACTTCATAATGCCACAGGCTACCGATTTGAGGTTACTTCTTTGAGGTGACTCACTTCACATTCTTGTTGTTCATCATTTGATTAAAAAAAAAAATAAAAAAATACAGACTCTGGCTTAAGCAATGTCTTACATTAAAACGTTTTCTTCCTCTGAAACTTATTAGTGTCATATTTACGCATACATTTACAGCGTTTGGCCGAAACCTTTATCCAGAACAAATTACAACTGAGCAGTAGTGATGAGAAAATCAGATCATTTTAGTGACTTGGTTCTTTGAATCTCGTTTATCAAAATGACGACTCTTTTTTTTTTTCTTTTTTCAATTACCTCTTTGATCAGAAATAAAATAAAATGTTAGATGTCACATGATTAAAGAATGAACGACTCGGACTGGAAGAATCGGGATGTAAACTATTTAATTCTGTTTCCTGTACAAAACCTACAGAGATTTTGCGATGCTCATGCGCTTCCAGTAGTAAATGAACGAATTATTGTTTGAGACTCCTATTCTTTCGAGTCACAATAAAGACACATTCATGAACGAACCATTACTACCGAGCAGTAGAGGGTTAAGGGTCTTGCTTAAAGGCCCAGCAGTAGCAGCTTGGTGGAGCTGGGATTTAAACTAGTGACCTTCTGATCCGGAGTCCAATGCCTTAACCACTAACCACCTACCTCGCATATTCCTGCATTTCAATCCAAGCCAAGTTTTCAAGTCCATTCTTCTCCATTCTTCTGGGAAGATGCTCCACTAGATTTTGTGGAGATTTGTGCTCATTCATTAACAAAGTCAGGTACTGATGTAGGTGAGGTGAGGAGGCCTCGGGTGTAGTCAGCGTTCACATTCATTTATGTTCAATTGGGTTGATTTCAGAGCTCCATAGCAGGAGATCTTCCATCCCAAACTATGTATTTTCATGGAGCCGGCTTTGTGCACAGGGATCCAAGTGAAGGTAAAATGTCATGCACAACCACATCCTCGATAATTGTGTGCCTTCAACTTTGTTCTAACACTTTGAGAAAGAAGCACATATGGCTGGAGAAGTCAGATGCCCTGATACATTTGTGTATATAGTATAGTGTATGTATATATACACGATATGCCATGCACTGAGCATTGCTATGGGAATGGAGTGTTTAGCGTTTCGTTTCCAGAGTGGGCTTTGGTCTAAATGCTTTACTGCTCATTTGGGTAGTGAATCAGTGAACAAAGCCGCAGTGCCATCTGTTCCCATCGATAAAGAATAGGGAGTTAGCTTAGCCGCACACTCGCCAAGCCTTTTCCAAACCGTGACTTATTGATCAAGCTAACCTTTCCGCCTGTGGCCTTTCTGTCCATGTCCCACACAGCAGCAGGGCAGGTTAAATGACAGGTTGGGAGAGACAGACAGGCCTTTGTGCTGTAGCCCTCAGCCCTTTTCAGAGCCTACGTACACACATGCACACACAGACCTTTCTGACATAACACACTGCAAGCGGCACTGACTCATCGCTAGCACTGTCATCCAAGGCCTGTCTTATCATTCACCCATGCGATAAAGCTGTCATTTTATACCAAGGCTTTGTGATTCGTATGGGGGTGTGCGATTGTGGCTTTTTATTAGTGTGTGTGTGTGTTTGCAAGTGAGTAATTTTACTTTCAAGAATTTCTTGAAGGGTTTTGAGAAATATTACATAACTAGCATCACTTTTTTTCCCCCTGTTCTCAACCATCCAAAACCTTCAATTTTTTATTCTGTATAGATTTTAGATTTTTAACCCTTTATACAACAGCTTAATCTTTCTTTTATAAAATGTTACTTCAATCATTTTGGTTTGTGATAACACTTTATACAAGGTGGTACCGAAACATTGTGTAACTCTCCAACAGAGGGCAGCACAAGGCTGCACGCACAGTCACACGGAGCACCGACCATTTATAAGTCAGTGTGCCAAAAGACATCATCCTGTGTACATTGGGAGCTGCAAACCTGGTGCTGTTCTAAACACGTGCGTTACCACGTCTGCGGTTTTATCATGAACAGCATGTTAGAACAAAGAGCATGCGTGAAATTCTGCGTCAAACTGGGCAAATCTGCCACAAAGACGTCTGACATTGTTTGGCAAGTTTACAGCAATGCGGCGACGAGTCGTGGTGTTTTGAGTGGCACAGACAGAAGAAGATCACTTGAAGACAACAAAAGATCAAGGAGACCTTTAACAAGCTCAACCCCTGAAAACCTATTTGGCAACTTGTGCATGATGACTGTCGGAGAACAATCCACAATATTTCTGCCGTTGTTGATGTGTCATACGGAACAGTTCAGATAATCCTCATGTGTGATTGGACCATGCCCCGTCTTGCTGCCAAGTTCGTCCCTAGGCTGCTGACACAGGAGCAGAAGGAACACCCCGTCAAAGTCTGCCAAGAATGTCAGCATGCTGTGGATGACCCTAAGATTGGGTGCTTGGGGGTATGGGTACGACCCTGAGATGAAGAAACAGTCCTGGAAGAGCCGATCATCTCCATGACCAAAAACATTTTCAAAATTTGCATCATGGTGCATCGAGAATTCGTCCCTAGGTGCCAGAGCTTTAAAAGCAAGTTCTACTGGCAGGTTTTAAGGCGTTGAGGAAAGACATTCGGTAAAATTGACCGGACGTGTGACACTTTTTGATACAACCTCATATAATTATTGGATTCAGTGTAATAGGTGTGATTCTTTATACATCTTGAACTTACACAGTCGTAATTAGCCAGAATTAAGAAAAATCAGCATTTACATTACGTGTATCCACGGGGAAAAAAATGATCGAGACTTACAGTATTTTTAACAACTCTTTCCTTTCCTTATACATATTTAACACTGCCTGCTTGAGTTCTCACCCGTTATGATCTCTGGCTCCACCTTTCATGGCTTCCTTAATAAGCTCATGCCTCGCACAGGTTCCAGCTTCAATACTTTTTTGCTATGATAAATACAGAAGCAGCACTGACAGTCTGATAACTACTCATTAAAACGACGCATATTGAAGTGAGTTCTCTGGTTGGCCGCACACCAACTAGAGCGGCAAAATGTATAGTACCTATTACTAATTACGTCTCTGCCTGACTTTCTACACTGGAGCTCCGAGAGCTTTCAAAATCGACAACATTACAGCATTAATAATTCATCTTCAACTTGGAATGCAACTTTTAACATCGATATACTGTATATTATCACACATATTTAATGAATAGCAGTTTATTACACCTGTGAGTATAAAATTGAAAATACTGTAATTCTATGTCTTTTTATTCCAGGATACATAATAAAAACAAAATGTAAAAGTATTTTTTTTTCTGGCTTTGAACTGTTCAAAATGAATGAACTATTTGTCTACGAAACCGAGTCCAATTATAATAATGATCTAAAAAGCTAGCACAAAGTGAATTGCTTAATTAAAGGTACATTAAAAGGTTAAAAATCTAACAAATCTTCTGATAGATAAACACTATAGAGAAAAAAAGTATTAGGACACCTGACTTTTCCAGGCGGATAGAATTCCTGAACATCCCTGAACTTTTACCACAAATTCGAATACATTTATAGGATTTCTCTCGATGTTGTAGCATGTAGCATGGAAGCTCCAACCCTTTGGAATTGTTCATACCGACCGCAATCCAGGTCTCCTCACCTACATTTACTAACACCCCTCTGACTGAATGAATCTCCACAAATCTTCAGAAAATCTAGTGGAACATCTTCCCAGAAGAGTGGAGCTGATTATAAAAGAAAACAGCAACCCAAAGTGGAATGGAGGAATGGAGCATCAATATTACAGCCAAGTGTTCACAAACTGTTGTCCATAGAGGATAGATATTTTTAAATGTGTGCAAAGCTTTTTACATTTAGAACATTTTCCACAGGGTCACATTTTTATATCACAATTCATAATATCACGATGTATTGTCCCACCCCTACAATAATGCATGGACATTGTTCTTCCTAAACATATTCCCCGACATAGTGAGAAACTGGGTGTGTGTTTAACTGGGTTAAGATCTGGCGATTGTTAAAACCGTAGCATACATTACATCACTTCCATTCTCATCAAGTCATTCACTGAGCCCTGGTACCCCGTGGCTACGAACATCGTCATCATACAAGAGACACTCCCAAACCCGGGACTGAAAAACCTCAGTGAGCACACAGATTTGTGACTCACATCAGTGAAGGATTACGACGACCAAAATAGGAGCTAAATATAAAAAATGGACCCGATGGGAGAAAATGGACCCAATTAGAAACATGTCAGATTTATAAAATGTGAATTGAGCCTCGTGCCTACAGTACATGAGAGTGCCTTTTATAGAGCGCTCCAAGCGATGTACGGATGGAGAACCATAATAATGTGATAAGATGACATCAGGCCACCTGATATAGAGTATTCAAGTCGTCACTGTTAAATAGACTGACAAATAAACTTCAAACAAACACAAGGTTACCTGAGCACCAAAACAGGCTTATCTTCACAGTGCCGAGACCTCGGACCTGGTTAAGCTCAGGTGAACTTTAATACAAATTTATAAACCATTAATGTGACTGAGGGGAAAAACTTGAAGAAATACTACTGTGAAATAGACCAGTGCTGGCTTTGTATTTCACACCTAGGTCTTCTGTGGTGTCCTACCTGAGTCAATACACCTCTTAATACGGTCATTATGACACCACAGCTATAGAAACAATCAATATTTTAGAGAAACGCAGTATAACAGAGCGCTGCATCACAGACAGGAATCTCATACGGTAAGAATGAATGGCATTTCCAAAGCAAGATACACAATGAACACAACTCAAGTCTCCTTTCACTGTAGCCGCAGCTGCACTGCCTGCATACATCATCTCCAGCACAAGCATCGATATTTACCTCATAAAATCGCCCCGTTTTTTTTTAATTTTTTTTTTGTTCCATGCATTACGTTTTTTTCCTGGGGATTTGAAATAATTGAAAATGTGTGTTTTCTGCAGGAAAGAAAACACAAAAGTATAAAAGTCATAAAAAATCTTAACAACTGATTTGAACTGTTTGAGCAGAACTTTCCTCACGATGTCCATTTTTTTTTTTTTTTTTAAACGTCCTTGTAAGTGTATCTGCGACCAAATCAATTTCTTCTCTTCGGTCAGCCGTTGTGTGATAAAAACCAAAAAAAAAACAGCTATTAAATCCACATGAATATACACCGCCCATCCAGTGACAATAGATGACGATGTGACGATGACAATAGATATCATGGACAGAAAGTTAAAACGGTCGGAAGAAAATTATCTGAAATAATAATGAATAATGAGAAACTGGAGAATGACATGAAAAACTATTTACTGAAGGGTCTGAAAAGAATGAAAAACATGATTAAATACTACAGGATATACTGTAACAAAACACACCAGTTATTACATTCTTGTATGGTAGTGTATAACTCAATCCTGGTTTCGTATCTGGCTTTGGGACCTGTTAACAGTTTTATGATTTTAAAAGAGGAGGAGGCTAAATGGCATTTATTCCTCAGATTGCAGCAGAAGTGCAAGTATTCAATTATGCAGCTAATGAACATGCTGTTTTTTAATGGATTTTTTAATAGAATTGCTTTTAGCTTAGAGCAGTTTTTCAAAACACACACATATAATTAATGGAATGAAAAATTATCTATTTTGTCTGGGAAAAAAAAAAAAAATAAACAAAAAAAATAAACACAAAGAGTTAGTGTTTGAAAATTCCAGACAGCAGCAGTTACAGACGTCACTGTTAGATTAAGGTATGTTTGTCCTGGAAAGACCGAGATGTGCAGTAAACACACACACACACACACACACACACACACACTTGCTGCATCCACTACAGCACTCGGAACAGCCGAGTTATCTTTTGAGACCGGCCAGGCTTTCTAATGTCCAAAATAAGGTTGTCTAATTGTAGCTTATTCTGCAACGTGATTGCTTTTATTGAACGCTATTTTTCTTGTTAATGAGTCTGTAATGGTATTGCTGATAAGGTAAAGAGCGGCCATGTTCTCGGTGCAGCTCGCGCCGTTTTCTGTTGCGTCTGCAGAGCTAGTGCCTTTTTAAATCACCTCGGCGAAAGGGAAACGCACCGGATATCCGCGTCTTCGCTGGTCATTGAGAAAGTCAAGCAAGGACGTAAAATAGCGTTAGCCGTCGTGCTCTCGGGACACGCGACAAACGCCACAAACACACGCGCGCGCACAAAGCACATTTGTGCGGAGTTTACTTTATAAAAAAAAACACGCACAGGAATCGTATTGAAGCACAGAAAGGGGGAAAAGACCTCGACACAGACACAGCCGGCCTATTACAGGAGACTAATGTCCTCCAGTACAACTGGACACGAGGCGAAATGAACGTCAAAACCCATTTAGCGACACATTCGTCAAGGAACACGGACGCGAGCGCACACACATTCTATCATATACTGACAAATGTTGCTTTCCTTTGAACCATACAGTACGGTGTGTAGGAGAAAACCCTTACCGAATACTCGCTTAATAGAGCTGAGGATGAAGATTTGTAATTAAATCGAATCACAGGCGTATATGATCGCACTCATGAGAAAACAACTCAACCCTAAAGTGATAACAGGAAGTAAATTGTTTCCTGGATGTTCCCTAAAGCCTGGTGCACACTGTTTCACACGATTCGAGGCAAAGTGTAAAGATTCCTACAATCCGAGGCTAAAATCTGTAGTCTTTGTTTATCGACAGCCGATCGATAGTGTTGTGATCGATTTCTTTCAATGAAAAAGATGCCGCGTTCTGTCCCTGTGGTGGTTTTCGCGCTGATCGCGGCATCTTTTTCATTGAAAGATGCCGCGATCAGCGCGAAAACCACCACAGGGACAGAACAGCAAAAAGTACGAGTTATGAAGGGGAAGAGGAGTGTTCGTACGACGTGTTGAATCGAATACGTGCCGTTAGCAAAAAAAAAACCCACTATAGATTGTTTTCCTTTGCTGCTAGCTACCGTTAGCGAGAGTCAGACGCGGGTCTGAACGTGTCTCGGATCGACGATGTGAAACTTTGGACGAGTCTTTTTAGAGATCCCACGTTGGCATGGCGATCATATCCAAACAGTCCGACAAGCGACGACTGCAAATGACTATTAAAAATGGCAGAAATTAATAAAACCCGTGATTAGATTAAACCAAGCTCTGAATGCATCCAAAGTAAGTAATGTAATGTGAAACTTTTTTTCTATAACTAAACCCAACAAGGTTGTTTAGAGTGCTATTATAGCAAATTAACCCCTTCCACATCTCCATCCCCACATATATATATCCGGGTTAGGGTTAGGGTTTATATCTGGAGATATAAACCCTATGGGATTATCGTTCTATCAGCACATGTACTGCTTACACCGTATCCAATTTCCCTGCCTCCCCTTTATCCGAATCTGATTTCTGCTCAGGCCTTGAAGTGTCAGCGTCTATCACATCTCCATCTCCACCTAAATTCACAATCATTAACTCGTCCTTGCAAAACGAGCTGCCTGGTCTCTGCAGGATTCATGCAATCAAAAGCCAAAAGAAAAAAAAAAACAAAAAAAACAGAACAGAGAAAAAATCCAGTTCACTCTCAATAATAATCGAATAAATATTGTGTTGCTTCTCAGTAACCTTGAAAACGTATCAAGCCTATTTGCCTCCATTTATTAATTGCAAGTGACCTGGGATTTATTTCCCTTCCTTGTGTTTGAAGGAAAAACATTTAGACAGAAGAGCAAACATGGCCGTTCCTCATCAGCACGACGGGCCGCCGAGCAGCGCTACTCGATCGGCGTTCTCCACTCCTGCTAAAGTGCAATCAATGCGTCTGTCGTTGTAGCAGGGTTTTTTTTTTTACAGAGCCTCTTCACTTTCGCCTATTATCTCTGTTTGTTTTATTTATTTATTTTTTTAGACCCTCCTACAAAAGAGATCCGCATTTTGATGACGGGGGGGGTCAAATGGTTCAAATGTAAAAAAAAACAAAAAAAAAACACGATTGAATCTGCAAACGGTCGAGCAAACACGTCAGAAATATTTTTAGCATCATAAAAAACACCGTGATTAATAAACGCCAGACCAACAATTATGATTTGCAGCATATTTTTCTCTCCGTGCAAAACTTCCAGAAGTCCTCTCAGTACATCCCAAGAATAGCACCAACTTTGAGACTATAAATCTCTAGGCTTGCTATTCATTGCTCCACAGTCCAGCGCAAGAAAAAATATGAGGTAAGCAGAAAAAAAAATCCTTATTATGGAATATAACAATAGGCAAAAGAAAAGCTCCGAGAGGCACGTACGTCCAGGACCAGCGAGCACAAAGGCTCATGTATAATAATTATCACGCTAGTCTGCCGATTATATTTTTCAATTGAAGTACAAAATGGGCTAAAACAGGGTCTATCGTAATGGTGATTCCATTCAATTTTAAATGAATTCTTTGTGAAAGGAAATGGCAAAAAAAAAAAAAAAAAAAAAAAAAGCTTATCTACAAATGAAGTCAAGCTGATTAGTTTTCCAAATTGTATCTATTCCCTGGAGTAGACTTGCAGATCATGACAGTTTTGGATATTAAAAAAAATGTCCTCAATCCCACGGTGAAAAAAAAAAAAAAACCTCCGGAAAGGTGATCGATCGAGTCCTGAGTCCGGGAGACAAAGCCGGACAAATATCATTTCCAGAACATGAAACGTGTACGATTAAAGATGGCGCATGTTCGAGTGTTTTTCTTCCCTCCAAACTTCCTAGGCTAGGTCTCCCGGAACGACCATAAAGCCCCGGCCTCTTCGGGTCCATCGGTCCATGATCCAACCTTTCAGCAGTTCGGCCTTTCGTGGGACTTGTGAAAACAAGAAGTGAAGACAAGAATGAGGGGAAAAAACATCACGAGGCCGAGCGAGAAAGATGATTTATCTCTTCAGCTGGAGATGAGAACACTGCGATGAGCCAAGAAGGTTTCAGCAGGGGCTGTTAAAAAAAATAAAAATACCTAGAGGGGGTAATTTATGGGTCCGGTTGTGAACGTGTTAATGAAGCGGGCCGGGTGGAGAATTTCCATCTCTGATGTATATAGGACAGTGCTCCTCTCCCTCATCTGTGTCTTCTATACGGTCCTTCCCTTTAGATTCTGAAGGCTCAGCCAGCATCTGTCAGAAATCTCAAAGCATTATATTTAGGGATAAAAAAAGAAAAAAAAAAGAAAAGAGATCCTTTAAGGAGAAGTAAAAACCATTTAAAGTAATAATTCCTATTTGATCAGGCATCCATATATATATATATATATATATATATATATATATATATATATATATATAGACACTTTTCTGGCCACAAGCTTCAGAATCTCGAAGGCAAAAAAACTGCAACATTTCCTCACTTGGAAAAAAACGAAAGCTTGTGGAAACATTTATGTGAGTAGGAAGTAAAAGAGGTCCTGATGCTCGCTGACACAGAACGTCGGTGGTGGTCACGTGGCATGCCGTGCCTTTTTCTGGAAACGTAGGTGCTTCTCGGCCATGCTCACAGATGATACGTATCGGATTCTGTAAATGGCTTTGAAAGACTGGGATTTGACCTCATGATGAGATAATCCTTGGAACAGATCAACCAGAGGTCAAAATATAGATTTCATTCCAGACAAATGATAAAGAATACACGTCGAATAAAGAGTCACAAGGCTCCAGCAAGAAGATCAGACATTAATCACGGCCTTGAGGTTTTGTTTTCGGTTAACACCCTGAAGGAGGACGTAAGGAACAGCTACATCGATACGGATGAATGATTTGTGAAATTTGAACAGTGCCATAGGAAATGCACTTGAGGTAGATAGAAGAGCGACGCAGTTAACCCCACGCTAACCACCTGTCCGATCTACGGAAGCCTGGTACTACTTGGGACACAAAAAGGGATCTTTTTGCATCTATTGCAACTAACTATTAGGATTATATGTTCAGTTTCTTATCGTGCAACCCCAAAACTATGAGGGGCGTCCAAGTCATACTCCCCTGCTACATTTCTACATTTATCCCAGCATTTATCTAACGCCTGGTACGATTTGGCTGAGAAAGATTCGCAGGGAACCACCATGACCACCACGGGATCTTCACCGGCGGCCATCTTTAAAACGTTTACGCCGTTCAAACGTTTTCCTGCGGCTGAGCGTCTCGTCACCGCACCGCGCTCGAAGTCTTCCGCAGATATTCACGGGTTTGACGCCTTCCTTCACAAGAAACTTCATCGCCGCACGCTGTTCCATGCAACACCGTTGTCTGCTATCTTGATTAACGGATTTTTATAGCTGTAAGTCCCGCTGTGAGTTAAAAACCGTTTATAGTTTCGATCCAGATGGAAATGCATATCACCGGCAAAAATAATCTCACGCTAACCTTCAGCTTTTAACATTAGCCTTTTAAAAAGGAGGGGGGAAAAAAAGAAGCTCTTGGAGCAACGTGCCATTACACCGCATTTAATTTCGCAGCGAGTTTTAAATCCGTCTGATGGGAGTTTAATAAGCAAATAATGCGGCAGAAGCAGACGTAAATGTGAAGGAGTTGTTAAAGCAGCCAGTGTTTAATAGCTCTTGTCCTTCACGTAATAGCAGGAGAGAAATAGGGAGAGAAATGAGAGTAAAGACAGAGCAAAGAGTACAGAAGAGAAAAAAAAAAAAAAACGGTCGTAGTGCAAACAAAGAACAATTTGTGCTGACAAAATAATGCAGGATAAAAAAAAATAAAGCTTTATTATACATATGAATGCTGAAAATTGCAAGAAATTTCGAGCGAGAGACACAGAGATAAAGAGAGAGTAAAGAAAAAGAGAGCATGCCCCTTTTTTGTACCTTTTCCCCAAACCGAATAAACATCATTAAAATGTCAGGGCCAATAAAACACTTTTATGAGGAAAGCTGCCGCTTTCACAGGCTTTGTATCATCGGTACTCAAACATAAGGCAGCCACCTTGATGGACTGAGAGCGAGGATGAACAGAAAAAGAAAACACTGTACAGAGAAAAATATGCGTAAAAGCACCTGACTTTTCCAGCCGTATGCGATTCTTCACCAAACCGTGTCAGAGAGACTCAACTGTAGAGGACGTCTTTGGATGATGTAACGTGACATTTTCCTTTTAGCTGAACTTGGAGACCCCAACATGTTCCATGACAAAGCCATGAAGATATGGAGTGAACGATCTCCCTATTATACACCTTTGTGATGTATTGGAACGAATGCTGACTGCACCCCTGGCCTCCTCGTCTCACCTACATCAGTACCTGACTTTACTAACCCCCTTGTGGCTGAATGAATCTCTACAAATCTCCACAAAATCTAGTGGAACATCTTCCCAGAAGAGTGGAGCTTATTATAACAGCAAATAGGAACTATTTAGGGATGTTCAAAAAACACATACGATCAGGTGTTCACAAACATTTGTCGTATATATAATATGTAATGCATGTGATTGTGGTGTCAGAAGAAGCTAAACATGCAGACATGAAGATCTCGAAGCTTGCTCTTCCTATGAATCGCCTACAAATGGGCCTTCGGAGGTTCTTGCAGAGTAGAAGCTACTTCTATACCAATGATGCTCGTCTGTTTAGGAACCTGTCCTCTTCAAATCCTCGAAGGTATATCATGTGTAAAGGAATTTGTGTTTTGGAATGATCATCAGAAGAAGCTGAATTTTCCACAGGGTTGTGCTGTGATTGTAGGGAATCTTCCTATGCTGTAGTGGCAAACACGTGTTACCGTTTTCTTTCCTCGTCTCTCACTATTATACGAGAAAAAAAAGATCCTCCCAGTAATATAGAGAGTAAGGCAATTTCAAATTTCTGACACATATGAAGACCTTAAGGTCAATGCTGAAATGCTAGTAATAGAGTAGTAAAGAGGAGCCAGCGTGGTTTTGGAAACGTATACACATGAAAAGCACAAAAAACAAACCCTCGCACATGAATTCCTCTGTGTGACGGACCTTAGAGGCGAGCTTGAACAATTTTACAAAGGTAACTTAATTACAATTACGCACTTGTCATGAAATGCATGAAAAATAATCAGTCATTTAAATGAGCCCCTGTGGTAAGCTCTAGAGTTACCGTACTATGGCTTACACACACAGCTCTATGATTTGGAGAAATAAAGGGGCCAATGTCTTTATGCAGCAGCACAAATAAAAATCAACCTTTAGTGTAGAGAAAAGTGCAGACAACAGCACAGACCCCAGAGACAAAAACAATCCCAGTGCATGAGTGTGATATTGACAGGCAATAAAAGCAAGTCGCTATCGGTTTCCTTTATCACCCTTCTACACAGTGTCAGTGATTTTTTTAGATAGATAGATAGATAGATAGATAGATAGATAGATAGATAGATAG